>SOPF01027239.1:57767-97775 GCA_012979155.1 Hypericum perforatum | reverse complement strand
GAGAGAGAGAGAGAGAGAGAGAGAGAGAGAGAGAGAGAGAGAGAGAGAGAGAGAGAGAAAGGATGTGAGGGTTTAAGGTTGGTATAATTTAGAAAATTATAACTTGGTATTTTGGTAAAATACTAGTATTTATTGACTTACTATAAAATGATTAAGTTCTCGATTTTTTTAAAAAGTCTTGCCAAATAACAACTCAATCATAAATTCTCGAATGGCAAATTTTTTTTGGGGATTTTAGTAATGCAATCTCATTTGCTCATCGCTAAAGAAGGCAACCTATTCAAATTTGGAATAAATTCATTTTAATATCATATAGTTTAACATTTTTTTATACAAAGTATCATAATATTTCAAATTGGTATTTATTTTAGTACTTTTCGCTTGACTACCAATTATCAGGGCAGGTCTAGGATAACTGCCCTCCCAAGCCAGTTCTAAAATAATGATATTTTGAGACTACGTGGAAGACATATCAGCCTTTCCAACCTACATGTAAAAATGACATGGCATCTATAAAATTATCAATGTAGTCCCAAAATTTATTAATTTTTTCAAAAACTCATCTCTCATCCTTAACTTGTCCATCAACAAAAATTAATCATTGCAACACCCTTGTTCTTACATCTACATTTTCTCTTAGTCTTCCTCTCCACCACCTCAACCCTACCATGGCAGAAAAAAAATTACCACATGAACAAATCATCTTCTAGACACTCCCTATCAATTTGGCCTACTTTCTCAGCCTAAGTTACGTTCCTACTCCAAATCTACAACCACAAAGGCCTAAACACAATTGTGATGAGAAGTCCCATCTTGAAGATTAAAGATCTTCAAGCTGATTAAAAGAGGGAAAATTATCTCTTGGACAACTCTGAGGGTCGAGAATCTAGGATAAAAGATGAATATATCTATATTAAGAACCTAAGGAAGAAAGAAAGTGGAAACCCTAAAATTCATCAACTTTTATTCAACTTGTGCATAATATTAAAGAGCGACAATAATGGATTTGTGTCTTCAGCAAAGGGAACGACGTTGGTTGCTATATCCTCCTCGGATAGGAAGGATCGTCAATTTAGAATTCTTGAAGTTTGACAAGTCAGCTCCTATGGTGAATTATTTCTTTTAATTGGATCCACAAATCTAATTCAGATGTGATGTCTTTTCTTGTGCCCCTAACATAATTTAAATAAAATTGATGTTCTAAGATTATTTGTTTCTCCATAACTTTGTTGAAAATTGTAGTTTGACCCATTAATTTCTGTGAGAGAAAGAGAGGGAAGAGGGAAAAGTATAGAATGTGTAACTACCTGACTAATATTGGCAAGAATTTTTTTGGAAAAATATATAAAATAAATAGATACTATTTTAATTATTTACCAATTTTGCATCACATCTACCAACTCCAGTGTGTGCCACATCATCTCAAAACGACATCATTTTAGAACGGGTTTGAAGGGTAGTTGCCATGGACCTTCTTTGATAATTGCTAGTCAAACACAGAGTACTAAAATATCGACATGGTATTCTGCACACAAAATATGAAATCACATGGTACTAAAATGAAATTACCTCTTCCTTTTTATGGGCAAAATGCCACGTCACCAAGTTCCCATCACTGGGCAGCCCGCTATATAAACCTCACTCCCGACCCTCAGAAACCCCAAAAAAAAAAACCCGCAACTTCCAATCCCATTAGAAAAGAGAGAAAAACGAAGCTGTCTCCCAGAAAGAGAGTCAGTCCCGAGCTTAGAGGGGTAAAATGGGTAATGTCGGTAACGACGTCGTGTCCGGTGCCGCTCCTCCGTCTCCGGTCCCCGTCGCCGTCAATCTCGACCAGTGAGTTCATTTCCCATCCCCTTCGCTACGTTCTTTTCGTTTCTTTTTTTTCTGTTTTTCTTTTTTTTTGGTTTTCTTCTTTTTTACGGTTGGAGAGAATGATGGCTCAAATCCCGACCCCACCGGAAATCTTTTCTATATTTTGATTCTCCCTATATTGATATATGATCTGGAATCTTTTCTTTTTTTTTCTTTTGGTTTTTTTTTCGTTGCAAAAGTGGTTGCTCCATTTTAATGTCTATCTTTTTTATATAACATAAAATAATTTTATACTCAATAATGTCATCATACTCTTTCTATCTTTTTTTTTATAAGAGGTTTTGTAACATCTGAATTTTGAAGATGTCGAGTTATTCTCCCGGGGTTAATAATATAATGGAATTTACCTCAAAATAGCTCTATTTAAAATGATGTGAGACATGATTACATAATTTTTAAGAAAATCTATGTCTACAAGCATATCCTTGTTCAATCTCTTCAGTTTTTGCCTTAACCAAAAAAAAAATATCTTCAGTTTTTTTTTCTCATTCTTGGCCAAATAACAATACAAAGACTCCATGCAGAAACCGAATGAAGTGACAAATTTTATTTTTTTATTCTAAAAAACTAGCAACAACGTAAAGCCTTGAAATCTGAATCAAATGAAAAATATATTTTTAATTTCCTTACTAAAAATTTACAATATATTGTTTATTTTTTTCGGAAATGGTGAATGTTATACGCTTGTTTCTTATACAATAACAGTACAACAGTAAACACCCTTTTCAACTTTCGAAAACTTAAAAGAACTGCATGCATGTTTGGGAAACAAAATCTTAATATGATATTTTGGATTATTTACTTAATATATATACATAATTGGGAAAATACAAATGTCGATAATATTTGTTCTTAAGTGTAGTCACGCTATAATTTTGGGAAACTACGTGTTCCGTCATTATCCAAGTTGTAACGCTTCCGGTGGACACTTTTGACCTGTTAACATCTTCCAATATTCCCTCCTCTTTAATTACGTGGAACTTAAACTAGAAACTTTAACTCCTTACCAAAAAAATTGATTAACAAATATTAACTTAAAAAATTAATTAAGGTAGATCTCAATCAATTAATATTCGGCTACCATAATTGATCTTTGCACATGCAGCGCAAAGTAAGTAATGTAGATACCTTCTTCAATTTGCATTTGATTTTTCTATGAACATTGGAGGTGGTCCGATTAATTCGGGTCACGTCATATTTTCGAATCCGTTATCCGAGCACCCAAACGGAATTAAAACTCGTTTGTTGTTATGTTGGCAGTGGAAAGTAAGTAATGTAGATACCTTCTTCAATTTGCATGTGACTTTTCTGTGAACATTCGAGGTGGTCCGATTAATTCGGGTTACGTCATATTCTCGAATCCGTTATCCGAGCACCCGAACGGGATTAAAACTCGTTTGTTGTTATGTTGGCAGTGGCGACCCGACGGCGTACGAGCCGTACTGGAAAGCGATTAGCGAGAAGTGTAGGGTGGATATCCCTGGAGGGAGTCTGATGAGCTACTTCGGTGGGGGAAGGTCCACCTGTTGGTTTATGGTGCCGCAGCTGGAGGAGGCGATCAAGCGCGTGCATCGCGTGGTGGGGAACGCGGATGCATCGGAAGGTCGGAACATCGTGGTGGGGACCGGGTCCACGCAGCTCTACCTGGCAGCGCTGTACGCGCTAACTACCCCCGGTGGGCCCGACCCCGTCAGTGTTGTTTCCGCTGCGCCTTATTATGCGGTGAGTTAGGATTTATTTATGACTTTGACTTGCTGATTTTGGTCTGATTTTAATATAATTTATTTCTCTCTTAGATTAGATCTTGATTTTGGTTTATTAATGGATAGAAAATAAATCCTCTTCTGTTGTTTGAATTGATATATTCTGTCGAACATAAAAAATTAATTTCAGGAAAAACAGTTACTATAAACATTAGTGATAGAAATATTTAGTTTAACGGTGTACAAACTAAAAAAATTTAGGGTTCACACACTGACATGTGTAATCACAGTTGACCTAAAAAAATACATTAGTATGTTGCGTTTGATTGAGCACATTATCTAGAATCAAGTTGGATTAGTCATTAGATGGTCACAAAAATCTTCCAACAATATGTTATGTAAAACTTGAGAAACCTAAAGACTATGGACATTGCATTTGCATGCGAATCGATTGCCGATTGCATTTATAGATTAGCTTTGTTTTCGAGATGAACTCAAGTTAATAAGTCTGGTTCAACTCCAAATAGTTATATAGACTAAAAAATGCATACTTCTTTTCTGGGTTTGACCAAAAACACATTATTAAAAACTTTGGCTATACGATTCACTGATTTTAGTTCGTGATTGTTTGGTCAAAACATAATTAATCATCACATGGCTTGGGAAAGTAATTAGCAGAATTTAAAAGGGTTGTTAGTACACATTATTCTTCTACTTGTCGGTTAGCCACTAATGCCATGTTGGGGTAAACATCTCAACTAATAAAATACGAAATAATTTCGTCTTTTTCGAAATTATCTGATATTTAAACATTAGAACATACATTATAAGTAACATCTCGATACAGATGTTGCTCATTGGGGCAAGCTAAAAAACATGCATGTTTCTTGACTAGCGTCACAATTAGCAATAACTTCTTGGGAATCAAACAGATATAATTAATACATGATGCCACGTTCTCAAATCCCTACACTAGCTCCTAGAGAAATAAATGTTTTTGAAGTTTTCTACATTTTAGAGCAACTTGATTTCCCCTACAAGTGACTTTTATTTTCCAATGTCGAATTTCTTTAACATCAAATTTTCGTAATTAGTACATGCATTTATTTATTTATTTAATATTAGAATTTCGTAATTAGTGTATGGAGTAAATTATACAAAATTGTTTATTTATCAAATACTCCATAAGTCATTTCGACATTTTCCTCCGTTGCAAATGGAGATTTCTTCAACCAAAAAAAACCCATAAATTAAGTTATACCCAAAAAAGTTGAAATGCCAAATTAATATTTCAACAAATATGTTCATTCAAGGTATATATTAAAAACCACTCATTCTGGCTGGTAAGACTCGGACCCGATCTGAAACATATGGCTTAGATAATTACCCCACCCACTGACTAATGGTGTTGGAGAAGGGTGACAGGCCAACATTATGTTTGCAGACACGAGGGGTGTAAGTACTTAATTTGATGGGTCGACCAGACATCGTCTTAGCTGTTTCCCATGTTCATGTTCCATATGCAGATTGCCATAGAATCTTTATGCATTAAATTTAATGCATTGCTTCATTTCCAAATATTTGAATGATTTTTCTTGAAGAGTGGTGATTACACTTTGCAGTTATCGGAAATCGTCACGTAAATAGGCGTATTATGACGCGTAATTATGGTCTGTTAACTCAATATACAGTTTAAGGACAAACAGATACTTGGTTTCTATGCAGGCATATGAAGATGCTACGAACATAGTTCGATCAGGACTTTATAAATGGGCGGGAGATGCATGTTCATACGAGGGCGATGGACCTTACATAGAGGTGGTCACCTCTCCAAATAATCCCGATGGCCGAATACGAGAACCTGTGGTCAAGCGAGGGGACGGGAAGCTTATTTATGACCTTGCTTATTACTGGCCTCAGTACACAGCTATCACTCGCCCTGCTGATCACGATATCATGCTGTTTACGCTGTCCAAAAGCACCGGTTACGCCGGGACTCGGATAGGGTAAAGTCAATATCAAGCGTTGCTTAGTACAATTGTACTATTTTTCTGCTATAATCTGATGTGCTGATTGTTCTTCCATGTTACAATGGAAATGAAGCTGGGCTATTGTCAAGGACAAGGAGGTGGCTGTAAAGATGGTCCACTACATAATGGTTTGTTCAATAGGTGTATCGAAGGAATCCCAACTCCGAGCTGCTAAGATCCTTGATGTTATCAGCGACACCTGTGAACGTTCTGGTGCTTCGGATACTGAGGACTTCTTCAAGTACGCGCAGGGCGTGATGGCTGAAAGATGGGAAAAGCTGAGGGATGTCGTTAAGAATAACCCTCTCTTCAGTTTGCCAAAGCATACGGAAGCGTACTGCAACTTCAACGAGAAATACACTGCAACCTATTCTGGTAATATCTTCGGACCTCGGATTCTCTTGGATAACTTCAACGAGTGAACCACGGGATTTAACATAAATTGCATTGCTTTTTCGTGTGCATGATTAACCAGCATTTGCATGGCTGAAGTGCGAGGAGGAACTAGACTGCGCAAGTCTGCTACGAGAGAGCAAACTTATGACGAGGAGCGGGGAGCGGTGCGGGTCAAGCTCGCGGTATGCCAGGGTTAGTATGACATGCCCTGAACAGGACTTTAACCTCTTCTTGGAGAGGTTGGCAGCTATCAAGGTGGGCAAGGACAGTTCAAACTAGCCGTCGTTCGAGCTCCGGCACTTTAGACCATGGCGTTTGCTCATAGTAGCAGATGTTGCTAGTAGTAGTACAGCAAATTAGATATAGGTACAACCCCGAAGATGACAATGAGATGTTGATGTAGTCAAACTTGTCTATTCGGTGGTTTAAGCTTGTTCCCTATCCTTTTCTGTTACCAACTTGGACTCGTCGTTTCTATATTCTCTTCCATCTGTTATATTGACGCTTTTAGTTGCTCCAAGTAGATGTGTATGAAATTACCACACAAAAAAAGTAATGTGTATGATGTTAAGAGGAAAGGCATTGATTCCTTGTTAGCAAATAAGTCAAACATGATATTATCATTCCCTTGTTTTAAATTAATTGTATGGACAAAAGTAAAACCAATCAACGGAAATACTGACCAAGGGTCTTATATTCCCTCGTTTTTTTCCTGAATATTGGAGATTCACCAAAAAATACAGTATGGAAAACAGAGGTGTCTTGAGTTTCTTCGTTTTCCTACTCCATAACAGAGCTTTACCCTATGGCTATGGTATACATAGCAGACTTCTGCTTTTCCGTATGCAGATACGTATAGTGTCATATTAGCATTCAAACTCGAAAATTCTATGACCTCCAAAAACGCAATTGGAACTCAAGAAATTACAACGTTCCATTTCTCGTATCAATCGGAAAAGTTTCAAAGTTGAAGATCTGCCGAAATTAATCGCAGTACAAAAACGTGTAATTTTCTCAAGGTTCTATAAGGCATTCATTGACTATTGCCCACCTATTCAATGATACAACAGTTATGTGTGAATGCAAGAGAAATGACGACATCCAATCCTGTCAACTACCCACTCAAAATCCGATACCCAAAAGGGATGCCAAGGAGAAGAATGGTGATCTACGGATTATTGTACCCGGATGTAGATTCCCATGTTTCCTTGTGTTGGTCAACTGGTCTCGTGACCGAGGAGCTTCCGTCAGAGAAGCAATTCGAATTCATCGAGGAAGCAATGTCAGATAAGCCTGAGCTCGTACTCCCCAGCCATTGTTATGTATCTCACCCATGGAAGTGCCTGATATCCACTCTTTTCAATGATCTTCAAATACCGAACCTACCAAACACAAAATTTTTGGGTATTTGCAAAATAGTCATACCAGAAATCAACCACAGAGATTGGCATCCATAGGAAACAATAAAAACATTGTGTAGAAAATTTGGAGGTTCTGTTTGTATGTAGGCGAGCAAATCTTGCATTCTTTCATGATTTAACAAGCAGAAAATTGTTACAACCAGAGATAAACTTGAGGTCTCAGATTTGTGGTTCAGGCACCTGATTTAGGATCATGGAGAATCCCGGAAAAGCATAAAGCACCTCTCAAGATTGGTCTCATATTGCTATTTATAAAGCACGTCAGCTACAGTGAAAGTTACCTACTTTATTGTACGGGCTTATGTTCCACCATTACCATCATCTCCTTATGTTCCACCATTACCATTACCCACACACACATTGTATTGTAGAACACCCAGAGTTGGACAAGATCTGTGTTTCAAGAGCAAGAAAACCGTACCTGTATTCCTGAAACAGTAAAATATGGTATCTCAAACTTCACTCTGATAGGCGCTTTCCTCTCAGGGCCTGCATCTTCATCAGTTATACTAGGTAGGCTGAACTCTGCTCTCAACATGTATTCCTGAACGGTGATTACAAAAGAATATCAGAAAGCTGATTTCGGACATCAAAAAGCCAGGGAGAATATAAACAATGATATCTAACAGTGATATAAGCATGTGCTGGCAATATGACAATAAACTCGCAGTACCTTTCCACCAGCAAAAGATTTGATTTTCCAAATTAGTGCATCATTTTCGGGAGCATAGGATGCAGATCCCATTGATGTCCTGATATTAGGGTTTGATGCATCAGTTGGCACAGGCAACTCAATCTCCACATTTGTGGCAGTGCTGTAGAGCAAAAGGGATTGTCAAAAGTCAGCAATATCAAACCTAGATTGGTTTTGATTGTCAAAGTAAGAACTAGAGTATAGCCTTTTCGGTGAAATATTAGAGTAATGCTACATAGCGATTGCAAGAGGTGGTACCTACGCTCCTTGAACTGACTTCTAGCTTTAACCGTCAACTCAATCCGACTTCTCGAATGCCTTTCGACTTGAGCTTCCACCCAAATCAGAGGCTTCACCTGAATGAAATGATAATGTTTCTCAACATATTGAAGTAACCAACTTGGAATGATAATGACAAAGCAGATAAAATATGGACAGGTGGTAAACCTGAGTACTGAGTCTATAATTCATCAGATCAAAAGTACCATCAGGTGGTATAAAGGAAATGGTCCTATCGTTCTCAAATCGAGCCAACCGTACACACCTGAGCACAAAATTCATCAAGAAATGAGTACTCTGGTTATAAGTTGACTTTCCTTGGGCAAATGGCAACTTTTATGCAAAATTATTTCACTTGACAAACAAAAGAAACCAAGAATTAGCTAGCTTTCGCATACATACTGGTGAAATTTAATATCTTCCAAATCGATGGCCTTCCCTTTAGTTGCACGACCTTGCGCCTCCAATAATACTCTATCGTTGAGGCCAAGCTTACACTCAGGCATACCACTGCACAATGATAAGCCAAGCAATATCTAAATTTGGGATGGTAGTAACAACTAACTGCTGAGAAAAGTGACCCTTAGACATTACCAATAGAGTTCGCGAAATTGCAGGTACTTGATAACAACGAATCTGACCATGATTAGTACTATAATTTCATAATGACCCATTTAGAACACATAAATTTACTGAACATTTGTAAACTGCACATTGCACTAGATCTAGCCATGATGAACAATTGATCAAGCAAGAATATATATGGTCAAAATGTGGTTTATGGGCAAATGGGCAGCCCTTTTGCAGAAGATTTACTTAGTTCATACAAATTCTCTATTGAGTATGAAAACACAGCCAAACTTCTACTATTAACCAATATTTATTAAGTCAGGATCAGAGACAAAATCAGCAAAAGAAGGTAATAGATGTTAGTGGTTTTACAAAGAATTGATGTGTTTTCAGCTTCTGAGCACAGTACTACGTTGCCTAGTTGAATCATACTCAAGAGTAAAGTTATCGTACGATCTCCATGTGCAGATACCATATAGCAACCACAACTAGTTCGTTTCGAACCTATCTTTATGGAAGAAAAAATTTCAAAATCTGCCATACAGCATAGTAAGCAAAAATGCGTGGAAGAAGGCCAACAGCAACATTAAAGTGAGCAAGGACAAGAATCAAGCAAATGTAGAGAAGACATAATTATGGAGTATTGGAGTTAAGGAGAGACGGTTATTCGGAGCCCAAAACTAATAGATCCGCATCCAAAGGAAAGGTTACCTGAGATATGTTCTCATCTTCAATGCCCCAACAACATCTGAACGAACAACCTGGCCATTGCTGTTGACCAGTATGTTAACACTCTCCACCACATCCAAAAAAACCTGAACCAAAATGAACAATGCCACATCATCAAGCAATCCAACTCCTCAGCAACACATCAAAACTAAAAGAAAGAAGCATTACTTCATTCTTCTTGTACGCAATCCCTTCACTCCTCCAAGACACCGCATTGGTCACAGCCATGGGTGGCCTCTGCGTAGTCTCCATCCTGTACGCATCAGTCTTAATAAACTCACTAAGGATCTTTGCTTCCGTATACTGAGGGTAACCGAAGTCCATCATCTCATCAAGCAACTCGTACTGCCAACCAACAGCAATAATCACATCAACAACCAAAAACCGACTCTCTGACGACCATCACATGTTTCAAATAACTCAAATCAATAGGAACGTACCACTACAACAAAGTTATCCCTAAGAGACTCCTCCTCCAACTCCTCGAAGTAATGCTTGAACACCTAACACACACAGACAGCAGGAATCATCCGAACACGTCCTCGAAAAACGAAGAGGGAAAAGAGAGAGGGGAAGCGGCTGCTCACGTCAACAACGCGGTGGAGGAAGGAGAGGACGCCGGCGGCGTTGCAATTCTGGCGGGACGCCGCCATCAGGTAAACGTTGCTGTGCTGGATGAACATGTACGTGACGCCGTTATCGTACACCACCGGATCTTGCGATTGCGGATCTCCCTTAGAATGTAAATCCGCAAAGAAGCGGTTAATTAATAGATTAATTAATCAAGTAATTAGGAGAAATAAAGAGCGAGCGACCTACATCTTTTTCGATGAGCTTGGAGAAGAAGCGCTCGGCCTGGAGAGAGGAGACGTCGCCGCGGTAGTCGCGCCACACCAGAACCCTCCCCTTTATGTCCAACAGGAACAGCGCCGATGCTGCCCCCGCCATTTCCGCCTTCTTCTCTTTCTTGTAACCGTTTCTTCTGGCGAGGAGATCAGATCTGGTGCGGCGAGGGTCCACTGCACTGGATCATCGGAAGACGAATCGAGGGAAAAGCTTGAAGCCGCCTAGAACTGACCGTTGCTTCGTTTTAATTTTAATAGAACAATATTAAAATAATAAATCGGAGAGAAGGAAGGAAATTTGCTCCAAGTCGAACAGAGGAAGAAGATGGAAAAACACACTAGCGAAAGCAAGTTGCGAAACCGAGCTGTCTCTTGAGTGAGGTATGGGCTGTGAACCGGTGTCGTTTTGGATTTTCCTTTAATTGGACAAAGTTCAGTTTAGTCTAGGAGGTTTATTATATTTGTCGCTAATTGGTTTTAGTCACTAAGATTTCACAGATGAATAGCAAGGAATGGTTTGTTTTATATAAAGGACGTACTCTCAAATTATGTGAGATTTGAGAATCAAGGAAAACAGGTTCAAAGGCGACCTATTTACTATCTTTGTTGGAAAAAAAAAATCTCGGATAAAATGTGTTAATAGTATTGGTTTAAATGAGTGTTTGGAACCGAAAGTGTAACTGTAGAAAGAATCATAATTAAATTAATATCTATAATTAATTAGTCAGCAACTTTGAACTAATTAAAATGTGGATCACACCAATTATTAATAGGTATTTATGATATAAATGCAGAGTTTGTTGGAAAAAAAATTATAACAATGTACAACAATTATGAAAAATCAAATTATAGCGAATGAAATAAATTAACTGCGAACTCTTTCTCGAACCGGTTTCTCGCTTTGTTTCTCAACTTGCAAGATATTAAGTCATTTCCTGCTATTATTTTCCTCAGAAGACAGATTCTTATTACAATATGTGGATTTGGTGGAAAGTAGTTATTAGTCCCCATATGGGGATTAAAGGAAGAAAATTAATAAAAAATGGTGATTTGGTAAAATTTCATTGATTTTTTTCTCGCTCTCCATAATATCTGTAACTACCAGTCTATTTTGAATTAATTGATTTATTTCTTCAATTAATTAACTTCCCACCTAATTAATCATTATTAATCTCTTACCTAATTAGCAATTAATAACCTCGATTTGTTATTTCTGTGATTATTTATTGGTTTATTGATTTACTGATTTACTGATTTATTGATTTACTGATTTACTTGTTTTTCATTTTTGGTAAAAGACAATATTATTCTTGAACAATTTACACCGTCAGATTCCAAAATTTTAAAATTAATTTCGATCCAACGATCAAGACGCTAGTCCCCATATGGAGACACCCCCTTTTAGTCCCCGTAGAATCCAATTTCCATTCCTGTATATGCTCCTTTTTATAGAGGTTGGAAATGCATTTGGTTGTTATTTGTAAATAAAAAAATATAAAGAACCTAGAAATTAAAATATGTTATTACCCATCCCTCCAATTAAGGAGTAAAAAGATTGTAGTATTTGTTTTTATATTTTACCGTTTACATATTTCCAACGTAAACATACGCACCGTATTGGGATTGTACAGCGTCGGCCCAAACAAGATGTCAAATTCCAAAGTCCAATTCAGCTCGTAAGTCGTATCCGATTCGCGACGCCAACAGACGCTAATTACCAAAAAACCCCTCAACAACCAAACCGAAAATGGCGGCGACCGCCACGCGCCGTCCCCTCCTCAACAACCGCCACGCCCCATCCTCAACTCCCAAATACTCCCACCTCGTCCCCACGATCCTCCCAGTCAAACCCCGCCCGTTGACTCAGGCAGCCGCCGCCTCGCAAGTCAAGAGCATCACCGACGCCCACCGCCTGTCCCCGGCGTTCTCGATGTCGTCCTCATCCTCCTCCCCTGGCGCGTCGAAGAAGCGCGTGTGCCTGTTCCACTGCGAGGAGACGCGTGGGCTGGCGGAGCGGGTGGCCCAGGCGGAGCCGGAGAGCATCGAGCTGAGGTCGATAGAGTGGGGGACGTTCGCCGACGGGTTCCCGAACGTGTTCATCCCGAACGCGAGGGGGATACGTGGCCGTGACGTGGCGTTCCTGGCCTCTTTCAGCTCCCCGGGAGTAATCTTCGAGCAGTTATCCATCGCCTACGCGCTACCGAAGCTGTTCATATCTTCCTTCACGCTGGTGCTCCCCTTCTTCCCGACGGGGACCTCCGAGCGGATGGAGGACGAGGGTGACGTGGCAACCGCGTTCACCCTAGCTCGGATCCTCTCCAACATTCCGACCTCTCGTGGCGGCCCGACCTCCCTCGTCACGTTCGACATCCACGCCCTCCAGGTAAAATCTCGAACTCGAACTCGAACTCATGACGTCTAGTGTGTTCTGGAGATTTAATAAATGGATTATTTTGGCAGGAGAGGTTTTACTTTGGGGATAATGTATTGCCTTGCTTCGAGAGCGGGATTCCCTTGCTCAAGAACCGCCTCCAGTTGCTCCCGGATTCTGATAATGTACGTATGATTCCCTCTTCTCTTAGCTTTTTTGCTTCGCTGATTTTGGTTTCTAGTGCAGATTGGAACGTCTGATATCCCATAAATGGATATCACACGTTCTATCTGAAATGCTTATGTGAATTAATTTGAATCATGTGCACCTACTTTCTAGAGAGACTTCAAGCTTATACTTGCTTGACTAGTCTTAGGATGGGTGACATTTTCGGAAGTTTTTGGGATGCATGCGAGTGAAGACAGAATATGTTAGAAAATGCTTGTGTTTGTCTGTGGAGACAGTCATCGAATCACGGGGCGTTACATAAGGCGATCCATGAGTTCGATTGCACGATTACTGGTTTTTTTGTGTGTGTGGCAGATTTCAATTGCTTTTCCTGATGATGGTGCGTGGAAGAGATTTCATAAGCAGCTACAGCACTTCCCAACGGTAGAGATCTTGTCCATGTACCTGTGTTTGAAAATGTGATGTTTGTGTACTGCTCTCTGGTGTTTATCCCGTGTTTTTTGATGTTTTGGGATGGTTTTGCTTTGATCATTGCTGGCTCTGCAGATTGTATGTGCCAAAGTCCGTGAGGGTGACCAGCGGATTGTCCGCATCAAGGAGGGTGACCCACTGGGACGGCACGTCGTGATTGTTGACGACTTGGTTCAGTCAGGTGGCACTTTGATTGAATGCCAGGTACTTGAAACTTATTACAGGACATGTTCACATGTTCCAATTTAATGATTAGTCTGACGTGATCTACCATTCGATTAAATATGTTCTCATGTCTTAGTAATTCCAATTATTCCCCGTTCTGTTTACATGGTTGATCTGCAGAAAGTGTTGGCAAAACACGGAGCAGCAAGAGTAAGTGCCTACGTGACGCATGGGATTTTTCCTAATCGATCTTGGGAACGATTCAAATTTGATACTGGAGGTAATTATTTCTTCTGCATTTGATTTGATCTGTTACTCCTCTCTCTGTTTCACAATGGCCAGCCCAATTTAAGAACCAGCAAAACTGTGAGATCTTTGATGAAGAAGTGATTGCTGTTACTTCTAAGATTCTACGATTGTTTTTTGAATGTACATCCCATTCAATGGCCAGCCCAATTTAAGAACCAGCAAAACTGTGAGATCTTTGATGAAGAAGTGATTGCTGTTACTTCTAAGATTCTACGATTGTTTTTCGAATGTACATCCCATTCATGCCACGACTGCCTGGAAAATTTTAAGATAACGACCAAGCATTCGCTTCATTCCGTGTTGATGAGCCGATGATGTACTACTACACAATGAACCAAACCCATGGATGGTGTTACCAGCCAACTCTATGCTAACCTAGCCTGACCCTGTGACTGTTTCCTTTCGATCTTCTTCGATGTCCGGCTAATGACTCTTGCATTGGTCGCTGTTTCTTTTACTTGCAGGGAAGCAAGATTCGGGTCTGACGTACTTTTGGATCACAGATTCCTGCCCTTTGACTGTTAAGGCGGTTGCTAACAGACCTCCGTTTGAAGTTCTTAGTCTGGCTGGTTCAATAGCCTCCTCTCTCCAGATTTAATGAGCAGTGGAGCCCCTGATAAATTATTGACCTGCCGTGAGTAATGTCCATACCTGTTTATGGTTAGTGAGTTGGTGCTTCTTTTAGGCGTTTTTTATGTTTGGTTTGGGCTGGATTGAAAAGAATTTGGGCCTCATCCTTTTTCCTTTTTTCGAAACATCAGCGATATTTTGGGCCTTGTACGGCAATTGATCGCTTAATTTAATTTTTTTTTTGTAGGTAATTGATTGCTTAACGTGAGGCATATTTTAAGAGATTTTTAATTTGACTAATTGGGAACATGGAAGTATCAAATTGTTGGGTCGGGGATTATGTCACTTATAAAATATTTTTAAAAAATGGTGAGGCATTGAGGTGTGAACAAGGTCCTAAAAATGCAAACTTACATTACAGGAATTATTTGATATTCAATCTCCTACATAATTTCAGAGGCTCTCCGAAAAGGATATATGACCCTTTCACGACGACTTCGAATATCAACCAAGAGCTCCACGGCGTTTGAAGCTCAACCACACTTGTTGCATCGACAACTTTATCCTCATCCTTGCCTCTCCAAAGAGTTATAAACCCACCAAATAATAATAAAATAATTAACAAATAATATATACTCCAACAGAGAGCTGCTAGTCACAAATAAATCCAACAGAGAGCTGTTATCCGTGAAAGATTGGTTTAGTTTTCCACACAAATATAAATTCTGAAATATTCGAATTCATAATTTGATTAAACTAAAATATCGAACACTATTTCATCCAAATAACTAATAAGGCCAACTTAAGGTGAAGTAGTAGATTAATATTTCTGTGGGATTTAAAACTCAGCTCCTGTCCACTAGTGTCTCTGTTTCCATATTTTCACGTGAAGTCAGTTGAAGTATTCTTCCTTCTATAGAGGAGTTTACTCGTCCTAACTTCCAAAGAGGTAACCTTCCCTTCTCATGAAACTCCTCTTCTTTAAATCCCAAGCCAAATTATATTAAGTTGTTATTTTCGCATCTTCTGAAATGGGTAATCTTGGAATCATTCCTTGCTTATGATCATGATGTTGGTGCAATTGGGTCAATCTCATTTTTTTCTGGGTTTTTTTGTTTTGGCCTGTTTTCTTCACAGACTTCTCAATGCATTTTCCCATTTTTCTAGCATGCGAGTGCATAAAGTTTGAGTCTTTGTTGGTTAGAGAGGGATGTTTGTGAATTGTATTGTGTGGGTGGCTAATTTTGAACACTTAAAGCTCATATTTGAGTAATTCCATCTTAGAGAGAATAATTTTTTGTTACTGTGCCCTTTGATGGTGGTTTGGGGATTTTGATCAGATGAATTTTTATCAATTTTTTTTGCTTCGGGATGTCTGTAATCTTACTTGCATGTTGGTTATTTTAGTTGGCTGATCTGATAATATTTGTCGTGTGGACACTATCAGGTTCGGCTGTCCTGCAGTTTTCTATCTCTGCAAGGAGTTCGAGATTCAGGAGACATGGCACCTGGAGCGTTAGACTACGAATCCATAAATGAAAATGTCAAGAAGGTCCAATATGCAGTCAGAGGA
Source organism: Hypericum perforatum (assembly GCA_012979155.1). NCBI lineage: Eukaryota > Viridiplantae > Streptophyta > Magnoliopsida > Malpighiales > Hypericaceae > Hypericum > Hypericum perforatum. Next base: position 81,585 of record SOPF01027239.1, on the reverse strand, counting down.
GAGCTGTACCTTCGCGCATCTGAGCTCCAGAAAGAAGGGAAGAAGGTACCAAACTTGGATGTTCTCTATTTTATACTTGTGCGTGCGGATTAATTGCCCTACCCGAAATCTGGAAGAACGCTTTTCTAGTTTATTCAAGTTGCACTATTAGTATGAATCTTAATTATGTCCAAGTGGTATCCTATCTAATTGTGAATCTTCGTCAAATTTCTGTATTGTTTCTGTCGTTTCTCACTGGATCTACTTTGTGTGCATAGATTATCTTCACCAATGTTGGTAATCCTCATGCTCTTGGGCAGAAGCCATTGACATTCCCTCGCCAGGTATCGCTGCGACATTTAGTTACATGGTTTTCTCTTTCCTGTGTGCTTCTTCTGGGCCTCCTACTGAAGTCTTCGCCTTATTCTTTTATTATAAGGAATGAGGTAAAAGATTGTGTCATTCTTTTGCAGGTTGTTGCTCTCTGCCAAGCTCCATTTCTACTCGATGACCCAAATGTGGGGCTGTTCTTCCCTGCAGATGCTATTGCAAAGGCTAAGCATTATCTTGCAATGACTTCTGGTGGTCTAGGTATCAGTTAGACTTGCATTTTATTATCTATATTTGTTTGTTTCAGTCAGCATTTTCGACATAAGTTCGTGTTTTTTCTTCGTGAATTCAGGGGCTTACAGTGATTCCCGGGGTGTTCCTGGAATCAGGAAGGAGGTTGCCGAGTTCATTGAAAGGCGTGATGGCTATCCTAGGTAAGCACCTGCATTCACGTCCTTTTTCTCCCATGCAGGTTGCCGAATTCGTCAGCTGATGAATTTTCTTAATGTGGCTAATTGCAGCGATCCCGAGCTCATATTTCTTACTGATGGTGCTAGTAAAGGTGTGATGCAGATCTTGAACACAGTCATTAGAGGCGAAGGTGACGGGGTAATTCATCGTACCACTACCCATATTGGTCTCCCTCTCTCTTCCGGAAGATAGTGTTTGTTTCTTCTTTAATGTTATCTTCACATCTTGGTTGGCAGGTTTTGGTTCCGGTGCCCCAATACCCACTTTATTCAGCAGCTATATCCTTATTTGGCGGTGCCCTCGTTCCGTATTACCTGGAAGAGACAGCAAACTGGGGCCTTGATATCAATGACTTGAGGAAATCAGTAGCAGAAGCTCGCTCGAAAGGAATAACTGTTAGTTTGCTTTGATCATTTCAAACTTAATCTTCCTTCACTTGAACTGATGAGCTAATATCCCTCTATGCTTGAACGTTATCAGACCAAAGCAATGGTAATTATCAACCCCGGTAACCCAACTGGGCAGTGTCTGAGTGAGGCTAATTTAAGGGAAATATTGCGTTTCTGTCACCAAGAGAAGTTGGCACTTCTCGGAGATGAAGTTTACCAGCAGAACGTATACCAGGACGAGCGCCCTTTCATTAGTTCGAAGAAGGTAAACGTTTTTGCTTGCTAAATCGTCGTATTCAATGCCAGTTTTTAAAGTCGTTTGACGGCCTAAATTTCACCATTGCTTTGAAGGTTTTGATGGACATGGGCTTACCCTTCAGTAAGGAAGTTCAGCTCGTTTCTTTCCACACCGTTTCCAAAGGTTATTGGGGCGAATGTGGACAACGAGGTGGATACTTGGAGATGACAAATATTCCCCCCAAGGTTTGCTTCCTGCAAGTCCCTCAATTATCCATATTCCCACTTCATCTGATGGCATTGTAGCTTTAAATCCTTCATTCGTTCACTGTCCAACTTCTTTTGATCTAATTCCATCTGCAGACGGTTGATGAAATATACAAGGTTGCATCTGTATCACTCAGTCCCAATGTTCCGGCACAAATCTTCGTAAGTCAGACTGTATAATCTGCTGATGAAGGCAAAGAAACAATTGTTGCTCTTCGACTCGCCATATCTCATGCATTCCTGTCATTGTCTTTGTAGATGGGCTTAATGGTCAATCCACCGAAACCGGGAGATATTTCTTATGAGCAATATATGAGGGAAAGGTACGTATGTTCCGTTTCATGAGCGGCTAAATGATTCTTCGTAAAATTTATAAGTGTAACAATGCCAAGCAATTCTACTACGTATCGTGCAGCAAAGGTATCCTTGAGTCTCTCCGAAGAAGAGCGAGGATGATGACCGACGGATTCAACAGCTGCAGAAATGTGGTCTGCAACTTCACAGAAGGTACATGCTTCTCTACTAAACTGGTACTTGCTCGCTGCTTGAACTTTGGACTGAGTAGTGCCTGAATGCAGGTGCCATGTATTCATTTCCTCAAATACGATTGCCACCCAGAGCGATAGAAGCTGCCAAGAGGGCTGGAAAAGTTCCTGATGTCTTCTACTGTCTCAAGCTTCTCGAAGCAACCGGCATATCTACCGTCCCAGGTTCAGGTTTTGGACAGAAAGAAGGGTAAGCAACCTGCATACGATCACGAATCACTCACTCCAATACCAGGTCTAACCGAGTTGCTTTCGATGCAGCGTCTTCCACTTGAGGACGACCATCTTACCCGCGGAGGAAGAGATGCCCGGAATCGTGGCTAGTTTCAAGAAGTTCAATGACGAGTTCATGGAACAATACGAAGACAACAGGGGCTATTCTCGGATGTAAACAGCTGGTTTATGTTCCTAAAATAAAACTGTATCATATTCTGGGGATGTCCAGCCTCTTTAAAACGTTTGATACCTGTGTATTCCAAGCCAATTTGTAGTACATTGCACATTGCTTTGACTATTGCGTGCATCTTGCTAGAGACAGTTGAAAGTTTGGTATTTATCTTTGCAGTGTTGGTTTGCTCCGATATACTCTTTCTGATGTACTAGCACGTGATTAATAACGATTAGTGTGTTAGTTGTCACTAATTTAAAAAAAAAAACTAAAAACACAATCACATAACTTTGAAACCTTAACACAGAACTACCAAATTAGACAATCCACAAATGAAAAACGAAACATATGCGAAGCATATAGTTGGTGCCAATTGAAAGGAAACATCAACCCTTTGTTTGGTCCAAACGAAAACCAAATAAAGAATGATCTTTCATGCAGTGTTCGCGGATTTTACGTAAGAAAACACTATATTTTTCAATTTTAAATTAAAGTATCTACCGAATAGATTCTAGCAATTGAAGCAACAAAAATAAAGATTGATCTTTCATGTGACATATTTAGTATTGTGTAAGGCCTAGTTTCCCAGCCTAAGAATAATGATGACGTAGCTGGACTGATTCTCTTGTCAGCCTATGTAGTAGTAGCAATCGGGCATATTCTCTAGCTTCTCAATTGGTCTCTTTTCCAATTAATTTGTGCACTTTGTCGATATAAAGAGCCGTGAAAGAAAATCAGCGTCCAGTACGAATAATATTTTAATTTAAAATATACATACTTTTCTATGTCAACATAAAACTATAAAAAAAAAATTATTGAGGTGTTTATTTTATAAGCTAGTTGCTCACCATTTAATTGTACAATTTTTTTTAAAGGGTAAATTACACCTCGCCTCCTCGGGTTTGGGATATTTAACGCTCGTCCTCCTGTTTTTCTAAAATCGATTATAAAACCCCTCCTGTATGGAAATATTGTACGAATCAGCCCCTCATGCCGGAATCGGAGATTTTCTTCGACGAAGAGGCACGAGAAATGACAAAAATACCCTTTTATTAAAAACTAAAAAAAACCTAAAAAATCTCTCTCTCCTCCTTCTCTTCCCCCCTCCCTCCTCCTCCTTTCTTCCCCCTTTCTCTCTTCCTCCTCTATTCCCACATTCCGTCAACGAAACAACACATTTTAACTCAACACCTTTTAAATCAAAAGCCTAATCCCAGACCCTAAACTTTATTTCCAATTTTTTTAAGAAAGATTGGAAATTGGGAAAATTGACCAAAATCCAATTCGTCGAGCACGCTTTGGCCGAGGGGATCGAATTGATAGCTAGGAGGTGTGCGAAGAGTTTCGTCTCAATCTTTGCCACCCCGACCTCCGTCCCCTTTCCCTCGGCCCTCTTCATCTTGTTCCTCCTAGTACATGAATGCATAACATACTCGAGGTTCAGGCGGTAGAGGCCATAACATACACGTATTCCTACACTTGGAAATTAAACAAGTCTCCACTTTTGAGTTCAAAGACCAGTAATTGCGGGGTTGAATATGAATGGAATTGAAGCCACGTATTCCTGCACTAGATGGAAGAATTAAGAAGAAATGGAAAAGGGTCGTGTGGATTGTCAATCGAGGATTGAAATTGAGGAACTGGTAACTGCTCGGAACTTCCCTCCTTTCTGAACCTTCAGTGCCATTTCCTCCTTCAGTAACTGCTCGGAACTACCTCGGGCTTCGGTGGGGTTTAGGGATGAAGCTGGTCACTCAATGCAAAACCCTGTTCTGTTTCTGGGTTGTTAGTTTTATGGTTAAAGATGTTTTTTAAAGCACCCAGATCAGTTTTAATATGGGTTTCTCTCGGTTGATTTAAATACCAAGTTTCAATCTCTGTCTCTATTCCTTTTTGGTGTTGATGTTTTTTCTTCTGGGTTGTTTGGATTTTGAAGGTTTCAGAGAGAGATGAATTGAAGAGTAGAGTGAATTTGATACATGTTCTAGGCGGATGAAAGGAGGGCAGAGGAGAAGAGAGATTTGGAGGAGAAGTAAGAGGTTTTTTAGGTTTTTTAGTTTTTTAATAAAACGGTATTTTTGTCATTTTCCGTGCCTCCTCGCCGGAGAAAATCTCCGATTCCGGCATGAGGGGCGGATTCGTACAATATTTCCATACAAGAGAGGTTTTATAATCGATTTTAGAAAAGCAGGGGGGGCGAGCGTTAAATATCCCAAACCCGAGGGGGCCAGATGTAATTTACCCTTTTTTAAAACACGTATTATTTACAATATGGCATTCGCCTCATATGGTGTAAACTTCAGAAAAGTCCAGTTAATGCCTTCGATCCCACCAACACACAGAATTCAAAGAGGCAAAGAGCCGAAGGAAAGAATCTGAAAATCTTCAACTTCCTCATAATAACGATGATGGATGAAAGGGGAATAGTGGCTGAAAAGATCTTATTCTTGAATTACTTGTGCTACAAACTTCAAGATTGAACGAACTATTAAAGGCGAAACTTTATACGTTAAATTTGCTACAGAATTTTAAAATTAAATTAGTAAATATGATCATGGCTCATGGGAATGCACTATTAGTAAAAGGTTCTAACATAAATTTTACCATAATTCAAATAAAATGCAATATTTTTGAAAGATTAGAGGAGCTACATCATGCTCGTTTTTAATTAATCTTTGTTTATGACATCACAGTTAATGCCAAGAAGTTCATTGACAAAAAAAATCAACCAGATTAAACAAAGTAAGGCTGGGATTTGGATCTAACTATTCATTTTTGATGTTGGACTCCATTCTATTTTGGACAAATTCCAATTTAGTGTTTTTCCAAATCTTAACTACTGATTTTACAATCGTGGTCAATCCCATGAAAGCAACCATACATTATACAACACCTAAAATCCTAGTCGTGATACTCATAAAATTTTGTATAAGTAATAAAAAGTTTTGATTCTCGAAAGATTCCAAAAAAAAAAACACGTCTCAATGAGACACCCGAAAAACACGACATTGACGTATGCAATGTGCAACACACCCTCGAAAAATGAATCAAAATCCAGAGACGCGGACTTCTCTTTGCTATTTTATACGGAAAAGGAATAATCACAACTGTTCATGATTAGATGTTGCCTCTCTTCCAACTACACTTTAATTTTTGTACATACAGGAATTAGAGGAGCTTTTTTTTTCCTGATACTATCCGCACTCATAGCTCAATGCAACCGCGAACACTTGGGAGTTTTTTTTTTCCCCTTCTCTCCCTAGGTAAGTGGAGCCTCTCTTCTCTCCCCTCCTGGAGCAAACTAGGGCTTTAGACCCTGCCGCCGCTCTCGCTCTCACTTGGGAGTTTTTTTTCTGATACTGTCCGTCCAGCCCGTCCCGCCGTCGCCCAAGTCCACCTCAGCCCGGTCCAGTCGTCGGCCCAGCAGTAGATCCGTCCTCGCCAGCTCAGGCCTCGCACCCTCCGGCCGCAGCTTAACGGCTCAGACCGTCCTCGTCGGCTCAGGCCTCTCCGGGGGGTTGGTCACCGTCGACCTCCCCCCCGGCTAACTGTCTATCTTTTATTCGCTTTGTCTTATGCTATTTATGTCTGTGGTGTTAACTTTCCCGAGCCACTTGTGTTTGGTGGTCTCGTAGATTATGTTTTTCGCTTTCGATGTGTTGTGCTCTCCGGCTTTCGGATGTTGTTGCTTGTCCGATGTCTGTGGGTGAAGATCCTCGCCTCGGTCGATTTACGTCGACTGTTGCGATCTACTGAGGTTACACTCAGTAGTCCTCTTGACTTAGTCTTGAGATTATATGCCGAATTTTGTTTCGGTAGATTTCCGCCTCGATCGATGACTCTAGGGTCCTCTCGATCGGCCTTCACTCCCCTCCTATGCCACCTTGCATTCATCGGACCGGTTTCGATTTCTGTTTGCTTGTATTGTACTTTTGTTGTGTACGTTGTTATTCGTCTATCTATATAGGCTTTGCGCCACCTTTCCTAAAAAAAATAGCTCAATGCAACCCAGACTCAAATCATCTCAAAATAATTAATTAATATTTTCTCTCATTTATTATCAATCAAACTTAATTTATTAAATTTTTTATCCATACTCACCCTCTTATCTCAACAAAACTTCAAATGCTTATTTCATATCTTTTTTATAGTCTTTTTTAGCTTGAGCGAAACAACTTGTGTTTCTGAGTTGATGAAGATGTAACTGATTTGACAAAGATAATCCATGTGGGATAAATCTTATCATCGTACAAGATACTCACTCATGTTAAAAATAAACAAGCCTTTTGATTTTTCTATTTTTACTATCTTAAATACAGAAAATATGATATGACATTAGAATAAACAAGCCTTTTTGTTTGTGTTGTTGGTGGGCTCATTCGTAAACAAAATTTGTGAGATATCTTATGGACTATGATGTTCTTGTATCAAAATTTTGAAAATATTTGGCAAAAAATGGGAGAAATAAAACAATTGAGAGTTTGCAAATTCTTCAAAACTTGAAAAAGAATAATTGTAAAATGGTTGAAAATTATGAGAGTTCAGATCGTTTGGATCTATATTGGTGAAAAAAATATAAAAATTTAGATTGTGTGTGAAAATGTGTTAACATTTGGAGTATATTTATATAGAGTTCAAAAATGTATATTTGCATATTATTTATTTTTTTAAAAGTTACATATAATTCTAATATTTTTTCCAATATAAATTCATCTTTAAAAATTATTTCAATGAATAATATTGTGTCAAGTGTACGAAGTAAAATAGAATAAAAGAAAAAGAAAAATCACAGCTTCTGTCCACATGGACGAGGATGGTCCGGGATGGGCGTTCTTCCTCGGGCGTTATTTTTTTTCTTTATGGTGTATGTATTGCACACGCCAGTCTGATGTCGAGCAAAGGACGTAATTCCACGAAAAAATCACAAGAATGAAGTCTTGGGGAACATAATTTTATGTATGGAGTTCACGTGTAATCTCACAAATATATGCTATTTTGTTGCACATAAAAATATATTCTTTGATGTTTTGGTCCAAAAACACATTTTTATGCAATTATGGTTCAAACATGCAATTTTTCATGAAATATTTTGAGGGAATTGTTTCGACTCGAGTTTTAAGATGTGTCGTAATTTTGAATATTTGTTTCACTCAAACATGTATCCGTCGACTAACCGGCGATAAACTCGATAACCAAAATCCAAAGTCCAGGTTTTTGGCGCCAAAACATTCGAGTCAATTTAAAACAAATTCCAAAATCCTGAGAACCTGCCCGGGTCATCTAATTTCACGGGCACTTGCAAGGCTAGTCTCCGCCAACCTCCTGCCTAGTGGATCAGCTTACGAGTTTCTTTCCTCTCTCTCCCCCTATTTAGTTTTACAATCTAGCAATATATGAACTCACCAATTTTAAATTAATGAATCTAATTAGTATCTAAATATCTTACCTATTAAACTAAACTTTTTATTTAGTCAACTTGGTCAAATTGCGGTCAGCCAAGTAATAACAAATAAGTATGCTTGCATTTGATTCCACCAAAATAAATGACATTGAAGATTGCTTAATCTTAGACTAGAAAATTCAAATTTTATTCCTATGGAACCCTAAAAAGCTGGTCATATGTAGTAAACATTTTCGCTTTATTAAATAAAGAATTCAATTTCCGTGACTAGAGAATATGCGAAAAGAAGAGCTATTGAACTAACAAACAAACAAAACTGGGTTTTTGTTTTACGAATTACAAATTTTCTGAAATTACTCTATCGTTTTTCTGCTGACGACATATACTTCATAGTTTATACAACATGAAATATGCAATCCAGTGCGACATTATAAAGCCGACAAGAAAAAGGTGTTTCTAAAAATCTTTCCTTTTTATCCTATATCTTCCTCCTCGAATTCATGTTACACATTCTATTTTAGCCTCTGCTGCATGTTAGAGTTACTCAACCATTAGGAATAAAAAAAATTAAAATATTTGCATTACATATGATTTGAGAGTGTATAGTTTATCTTTCCCCTAACTTTCAAGTTTTTTTTTGTGAATTTTAAGTTTAAATTATTAAATTTAAATTTTTCGAACTTTAAACAACTTGTTACGACAAATAGTGGAGTTTGAAACTACGACATTTTTTCATTTTTTTTTTGTGAATGGGTAAATTTAACTGGGTTCACCTAAATTTTCGATTTCTCCGTAGGATTCGAACCCTTCCAATTAAATTTAGACTCATTTACATCCTTTCACACTTTCATTGGTTTTTTCTTTCACTTTATCAAAAAACAAAAAGCGAAAACCAAAAGAAACCGACCTTTATTCCGTCACAATTACGCCCTTTATTCCCCTACTCTCTACTCCCTCCAATATATAATCACCCGAAACGTCTCACTCCCCACATTAAAATCCATCCAAAAATAAAGAGGGAACAAGAACTAGAAATGGGGTTCTCGGGTAATACTCCACAAAGAGCTCCATTGAAACCGGTGTCCACTAAGCCAATCCACAAGGAGAAAGGTGACCTTCATGTCATTAACATCAATGGCGACCACGACGACGACAATTCCAGCTGTTTCGACGATGTTTGTACGACTCCGACAAGCGAGGAGTCTCGAACTGTGTCTTCTTTGGGACGAGCTTGTCCTCCCGCTCCAAGGAAGAGGAAGGCCACGTCAAAGTGCAGCTACAGTACTAGGGTTAGGGAGTTCTTTACCCCTCCGGACTTGGAATCCATCTTTATAATCCGCCACGTTCAAAGGGCCTAGTAACGTTGAAGTTAAGTTAGGGTTTTAATTAGGTGTTGACTTCATCTGACGTTTCTTCTTCCTTTTTTTTGCTTACCCATCTTTTTTCTCTTCTTGGTTCGCGGGAGGTTTTAGTTTGTTGGTTGCTTTAAGTTGTTTAGAGAGTTCTTCTTGGTGGTAAATCCAGGAGAAGAAGCTTATTGTGCACTGTACATGTCTTTGACGAGTAAATAAAGTCTCGCCTTATTGGAATTACTCATATAGTTTTCCTCATTGTTATTATATATTTATATCAATTGTCACTCTTTTCGACGCTATAAATGATATTTTGTATACTTGTAAGTCTTGATTAATTGAGTAGAGTATAATTTATACATGTGTTCACTGAATTGAGAAGGCCAGATCATTTTTCATGCGAATTTGAATTGAAACGTGAAAGTCAATCTTAACACATATGGTTGCCAAAATGTTGTTTTTAGAATGGGAGTGAAAGTTAAATCCTTTTGGAAAAAAGCCAAAGGTGAGAAAGAAAGATGCCTTGCGGATGTTTCTTTACAGGCAAAAACTTTTTTAGTTCAACAAGTTATCCAAATGTTCCTTATATTTTTTAACCATGACTTTTTTTGAAATAATTTTAAAAGTCCCAACATTGCTCTATACAAAAAAGATTTCATTGCATGTCTGCTCCATTCAAATATTCCAATTCGAGAATGAATCGAATCAACTTTATAAAATTAGAAATTCTTGTTGATTTAGTGTTCTTCTGACCCACCGCACATGGTCATCCCCTTCTCCGAAGCTCGCAACCCACCTCGGACGATAATAAAGGGGATGGATGGGTAGTGCGAAGGTTCTCTTGTAAAGAAAAGACCCGTAAATTAGTGGGATTGGTAGATTAGGAATCCTATGCCTCTTGAATGGACCCTTACTTAAACGCTTTCTAGCTTAAAAAATATTAAAAGGGGCCAATAATTGACACCGCACTACTGTATAAATTCAACTAATAACAAACATTTTAACTAGTATTTAAATATTTAACCATCCCGAGTTAGAATTTTGTGATGTTTAAATAAAAAAATAAAAAATTTGTATCCAATTCAAACATTTATTTTATTCTACCTACTCATTGCTGGAATGCCAAATAATATAATTCAATGATGTCACCTCTTGCCGCCAGTTACATTTTTGCCGTCCATTTAGTGGTCTAATCGTGAAGTGTTGCTTTTTAAGCAAAGTGGATAGAAGTATTGTTATAAATAAGATAAGGGTTCATCCAGTCAGATGCTAATTATATATGTTTTTTCATAGGGATCCGAGCCTGTAAGGAGAACCAGTGGAGTCCTAATTAATAAAAGCTGAGAACCTGTTACTAATTGTCAGGTTGTGACGATTTTGGATTAGATTAATGTGGTAGAGTGCTTGTATTATTGGAGACCACATGAATGTCGGGGGAATATGTGCTTGGCAATTAGTCCACCTCTACATGCCTCGACTATTTTTTTTCCATTGTTATCTGGATATTTATTATAAATTAACTGAATAATTCAAATTCTAGTTAGATGGCACTACAAATTTATAGAAAAGACTCTCAATTAAACTGTGACATAGATTCATATTAGCTCTTTTCAAGCTACTATGTATATATTGATGTGAAATAAAATTAACTTGAAAAAAAAAATTTCTTATGATTTGAATACAAAATTTTCGGTCTATCTAAACTAAACTTATTACGAGAGGTTTCATGTTTGCAGCTGAATAAGGTAAATTGGTGTTGCGGAAAAAAAAAAAACTTCCTGCTAGGTGCTGATGGGTAGGCTTTTGGGTGTTTTGGATTTGGTAGATGACTTTTAAGAAATAAGAACCGTACACGAAATTGTCATTAGAAATTTTCTAATAGCTACGGCTCGACTTGGGGGGTCAAGCTTTTACTGGTTTGATTATGCAACTTGTGAAAAAAAGAAGATGCTTCATGATTGGAAGTTTTGTTTAAATTATCACAATATCGTACTTTCAAGATATAGCTTTTCCTCGTGACAAATTCTAAGTGGTGCAAATGCTAAGAAAAGTCTGTATGGAATAAAGGTAGCTAAAAATTAGAAAAGGCAGAAAAGCTATAAGCAACAGCAAATTCAAAGGCCGCAATCCTTTTCTCCATTTATTTAAATCTATTTCTATTTTTCTACCCAATTTTAACACGTCAACATCTGTAAAGCTAAACGTATAATTGAACTACAACGATTTTCACTTCTTTTTTTTTTGGTGATACGTATCGGCAATCAAATTAGTTTGCATACATAAAGTTCACTTCTTGATTTGCGCAGTTAGACTATGGTTAAAGAAAGAAAAACGTAATGTCATCCGCAAATACCAATACAATTTGATTGCCGATACGTCAACTTTATGTATGCAAACTAATTATACTGTTATCATATTAGTTGATCCAACTACTAAACAATTTTAATTCATTTAAGATAAGTATTACTAATATAAAATTATTATTCAGACTCTAAAAATAAAAATTTGTAGTGATCAGACTTGACTACTTGTTAAAATCAAATTCTTCTTCGTCCAGTATTATATGTTTTCAAGTATTGAATCTATGGTTACGCTGAAACAATGACTAATGAGCCAATTGCTACAGGCCCAAGTTGCACTTTAAAGAGAAAAGTCTACAGTTCCTCTGTGAAAGTTCATGCAAGGAAATTCAACAAATGTCGCCAAGTGAATTTTGGTCCAGCGGCATAAGGGTGGGAAGGGGTTTGGGAAGTCCAGGGTTCGATTCCTGGCGTTGGCGTTGTAATAGAATAGGTATTAGTATAGGAAATAGAATAAAAATTAAAAAAAAAAGAAAATTCAACAAATGCCCGAAAAAAGACCCACATAAGGGTAAATTACTCTCAGGCCCCTGAGTTTTGTACGTTTTGTGGTAGGGCTCCTGGATAATTTGAATTAGATATAGGGTCCCTACTTTTCGAATTAATATTGGTCTTGAGTCCTTGGCTGATGTCAGCAACTTTTTTGTCATTAAATTGACCAAAATACCCTTAAAAAAATTAAAAAATTGACCATCTTCATCTTCAAATAGCATGAACATCAAACCCAGAAAAAAAAACAATACAATCCAAAAACACAAAAACACATTTCCTACAGTCGGTTCTACATACGCAACTAAAATCCAAATATTGAAAATAGACGCCCACATAAAGGAACCGATGCCTATGCTACTTTTCTTCATCTTCGCGATGAACATCATCGAAATTGGACACTGTTGACAAGAAGAAGATCGAGGATGCAATCGATGAGGCTATCAGTTGGCTCGATACTAACAAGCTGGCTTCATTGGACACAGGAACCCCACCGAGCACGGAACAACTCTTGGAGAGGGAGCCTAGGGTTATGATGGAGAGGGATTTGGAATTGGAGTCGGGTAGCACAACAAGCCTAACTTTTGCGAGTTGGATCTCGACTCCCCTGTACGACTGAGTCTACTACGAGCCACCCACTGTCGATCGAATCTTGAAGTCACCGCGACAAAGCTTGCCTACGCGAGGGGAAGGAGGTCCGACGAGAAACTAAGAAGAGCTTAGCACCTCCTAGATCCACAGCTCGGTAGGGAGACGATTTCGTCATCACCGACGGGGAAGGCACCAAGTTCCAGGAGTCGGAGTGGAGCTGCTCCTAGGCTATCCTCGCGAAGACATAATCGCCGTGGGAGGAGACCTCGTGGAGGAGCGCGGCGTACTCCGCTTCTAGCATCAGTGTCGGGAAACCACTCTCTGGTCTCCCTTCTCTCTTCTATCGTCGGCGTCGAGAAGCTGTAATTAGGTTCTTGTTTCTGGATTTGTGTAATTAGGGTTTCTGTAATTAGGTTCTTGTAATTAGGTTCTTGTTTCTGGATTTGTGTAATTCTCCGACAACTTGCGTAATTGGAAATGAGGGTTTGTGTAATCCCACCTTGTGTAACTATAAATTCTGAATTTTTGGTTAATTCTCGACAACTTTCTGATTTCTGGATTTGAATGCTTGGTTAGTGTTCATCATGGTGTTCTAAGGTCCAAGAACATAGTTTTTTTTAAAAAATATTTAGGGATATTATAGTCATTTTAGTGATAAAAAATTGCTGACATCATCCTTAGTCATTTTAGGGACCCAAGACCAATATTAATTCGAAAAGTAGGGACCCTAAATCTAATTCAAATTATCCAGGGGCCCTACCACAAAAACGTACAAAACTCAGGGGCTTGAGGGTAATTTACCCCCTAAATAATGCTATGCTTCACATTTAAGCTAGACATGCACGCATTTTTAAGATAGAAGCAGCAGATCCCAATAAATTTATTTCTTTTTGGTGCGATAAAATCACGTGATACAGCGGCAATTGGTTCGGATCACGATTTGGATCAACTAGTCGAGATACAAGATTATTTTCATGTGAGTTAACTTTGTCTTTGTTTTGTAATTATCATTAACTCTAAATGCATTATAAACTTAGTATTGAGAAAAATTTCAAGCACATATATGTTATTATTTTCAGTTACTCTCTGCAAATGTTTACAATTTGTGAGTGCAAGATTCAAAATTTTTGTAAAGGTTACACACCTATTGGGGATATAAGAAGAGGTGGTTAGATGTGATACCTTTCAAAATTATATTTATTTTTAGTGCAATATAATATCTAAAATTAATAGGCTGATTAATTGGGATCTAAATCAGATAGAATTAACGACTCAAACTCGATGCATGATTAAGTCATAATAACATCTTCATTAGTTGATTTAAATATTTGCTAAACACTTTAAAAAAATTAGTTGATATAGTGAAGAGTTACATAAGAAAATTAGTACTTATCCCAAATTCAAATTGATTCCAGTAAACACTACAGCCGACTTTATTACCAATTGGAGCCATGTTGTTCATTTAGGACACCCCTCTTTTCAACAAATTAATGTATTGATGGGAAGCATCGGTATCACTTACAAGATTCAGAGGGTGACAAGATATTTCCTCTGTGCTCGTCTTATCTAAATTCCAATGAATGGCACTGATCTGATCTATGGCGAGAGAGAGAGAGAGAGAGAGTTCAATAAAGGAGAACACAGGTTACTTGTCGGTTTCACTTATTCATGCAAAAAAGAAAGAGTTACTTGGAACTCTGCCTTTTTTCTACATTTGTTGCTTATGATCGCGAGTAAATTTTAAAAATTATTATCATTCGGATTTAATTATGGTCGTGGATCATATTTTACAGGAGATGTTTTATTATAATCTCAAATTTGTAAGTTCAGTGTGTTTCGAAATGAAGTTAAATTACTGATCATTTATATTGCTTTTTTCCGAAATTTTTAATTTAATTGTTTCTTCTTGAAAAAATTGTTTCACCTTATTCACGATTTATCATTTTAAAATTTTAAGAATGTCATTATGAAATATTTGTATAAAAAATATATTATCATTCTCTTGCAGCCAGAGAAAAATGCAAAGTAACTTGGAGATGATTCAAAATGATTGCCCAAATATTGGTTTAACTATGAACTAAGATCAATTTAAAATTATGAGTTATGCTATGAACTAAATTAAGAAGAACAATAAAAAAATAAGGTAAGTTGTTGTGTTGCTGTTGTTGATAATCATCTTCTTCACCCGAGCCTTTTTTATATGGATGTTCTTGTGGACTGTGGTAGTCTTGACCTTCGAAAATATAAAAACTTAGAATGTCTTGAAAGGTTCGTTTCCAAGAAAATAAAGAAAGTTCTAGATGGTATGCTCTCCAATAGGTTGGTTGTCTACAACTCATCTCGACTAAAAAATAAACAAATCCAAATCGACTTTCCGAAGAAGAAGGTGATCGATCCAGTCTCGAATAAGAATATTGAGAACGTGATCAACAAACAATCCCTACTCACAATATAGGAACATTGTCCATCTTGAGTGCTTCATATCAACTTAGAAAACTTTTTGAGATCGTTCTTATAGCCAGCTTGGCATTTCAGTACAATATAGTCTTAGTACAATATCTTTTAGTACAATATCTATGAGACAATATCCCTTAGAACAATGCTCCCTCGGCATTCTGAGACGATACTCTTTGAGACAATACTGATTGTCGTTTCGAGACGATACCCCTAGGAACAATAATAACCCATTGGCGTTCCGAGACGATACTCCTTGAAACGGTAGGCGAGCCCAATAAACTTTGTACGTTCTACTAACACGATAAATTCAAAACCGAAAATTGACTCTAACCAAATCTCGATTACGGAAACTTGAGACTAATCACTAAGGATGTAATCGACAATGAAGATTTAAGACAGATCATCAAAGTCATAGAGACGAATTTGGATCAAAGCAAAGTTCAAATACCAAAATTATTTTTGTACCTTAACACACCCAAGCAAGATCTTGGCACATGCATTGGTAAAAAAAACTTTTTTTTTGGTGAATTTTAAATTAGACTTTTAGCATAATCCCGAGATCTTGACGGTACCGTTTTTGGCAGGTTTCAATCTCTCTCCATGCTAGCTTTGTGGCGGACCCGTTACCATCGAACCACACCAGCATTGGTTAAAAAACCCATTTTAACGGATGGACGATTTGCAAAAACTGTGCGACTGTGTTCTATAATGCGTACTCGATTGTTCATCACTCGATCCTCATCGCTGACGTGGCTTAAAACTCCCATCCTACCTCCTCCTCCTTGCTAAAGGAATCGCACACCACGCAAAACGCACGAAAACATGAATCAAACGACATGGCCATCTCGATCGGACGGCTCACGTTTCCGATCCCTTCCACTCCCAAACACCCGCAACACACAGAGACCCTACCGCCGCTTCCGATCTCCTACCCGCAGGTCCACAACATCAAACCCTAGTCCCTCCGACGGCCACGATTTCTCCGCCCTGCCCTTCGACGTCCTGGCGAAGATCGCGGCGCCGTTCTCTCACCCTGACCTCGTGGCGGCATCGCTGGTCTGCCGCGCGTGGCGGGACGGGCTCCGTCCCCTACGGGAAGCGATGTCGTTCTTCCGGTGGGGGAAGCGGTTCAAGCACGGCCGCGGCGGCGTCCGCCCTAACCTGGACAAGGCGATGGACTCCTTCCTCAAGGGCGCGGCCCGCGGCTCTACGCTTGCCATGGTGGACGCCGGCCTCCTTCACTGGGAGGCCGGCAGGAGGGAGGAGGCGGTCGTGCTCTACCGGAGGGCCGCCGAGCTTGGGGACCCCGCCGCCATGTCTAACCTCGGGATTTCGTACTTGCAAGGTATCGGTTAAGGCTCCGTTTATATTTTTCTTCTGTTGCCTTTGTAATGCTTTGTGTTTTTGTTATTACTTAGGAAGCGGGAAGAATTTGGAAGAGTAGTTATTGGAATTGTTGATGATAAAACAGGCTCGTCTTTATGCAGCGGATCGTCCAGAGCCCGAAGAGGCGGTAAAATGGTTGCACAAAGCTTGCTTGGGTGGACATGTTCGTGCTCAGTACCAGCTGGCACTTTGTCTGCATCAAGGCCGAGGGGCGGATCGTAATATGCAGGAAGCTGTATGTTGTTCTCCAATTTTGATCTGCCCAAGGTTTTGTGCGTCGCTTGACTGATTGTGTTACTTATAACTTGCTTTTGGTGCAGGCAAAATGGTATCTTAAAGCAGCAGAAGGTGGATATGCTCGCGCTATGTACAATGTTGCTTTATGCTACTCTGGGGGGGAAGGTATGCCCCGGAATCATCGGTTGGCAAGGAAGTGGATGAAGCGGGCAGCTGATCGTGGCCACCGTAAAGCTCAGTTTGAGCATGGGCTTGGTCTCTTTTCGGTGATGAATTAATTTCCATTTTTCCTGCTCTTATTTTTTTTTGAAACTACAAGCTATGCATTAAGAGCAACTCCAGCTTCTATTCATTTCGACTTGTGCACGGTTTGTTTCTATCCGACTGTGGAACTTGTGCTATGCCTGGTCATGGGGGTAATAGTGACACTTCTATTGACTACAGCACCTGGTCTGTCACTCAAATGCAAACATATCATAAGGGGTTTGTAGTTTCTATAGCATTTGTTGCTTGTCGGGTTTAGGTGTTCATCTTCGATTGTGATTTCTTACCTAGAAGAGCTATGGGCAGGAGGGGGAGATGTTAAAAGCTGTCATATACCTAGAACTTGCTACTCGAGCTGGTGAAACTGCAGCAGATCATGTAAAGAGAGTCATTCTTGAACAGCTGTCACCCACTTCGCGTGATCGTGTAATGCTACTTGCAGACAACTGGCGTGCCATCCCATCGCATTAAGTTGTTTATAAGCGGTTAGTAACACCATGGTTTTGTTTCTATTATTCTGACTTAGGCTTTCCTTTTGCTCCTTTTCATGCCAGTGGTATGAGATTCTCAACTATAATCAGCATATAATAGTTTATTTTCTTACAGTAAACATCAGTTGGTTTGACAGTCGGTCTTAACTTAGTGTTCTACTGAGGAGGATCTGGTTAATGAAATCGTTGTTACGTTCTATGGGAGTTTAATGTGGGCCAAGACCATTCCCGGCATATGAGTTTGAACGTCATTTGTTTTGTAGTTCTCATTTGGAGCAGTAGTTTTCTGATACTAGTTCGGTCAGCTGTGTGAAGCTTCTGTTTTGCTTTCTTCATATTGTTGCATATTTCTCATCGTTTGACCTTCGCAATATGAAAGTAGTATGAACAATTCATCTTATACTGACATGAAAAAGTTTTTTGAGTTTGCTGCGTGCCGTAACTCTGTGTCTGTTTCTCTAGAATGTTGAATTGTATTCCTGAATTGCCTTTCGCTGGCTCTGAAAATTGGGTTAATTTTTCTATGGCCAGGAACGAGATCTTCGTCTGCCGTACAATGTGTGGCCACGTCGCTAAATGATTCCCCCTGCAATTGACCAGAACTTCTTGGGGTGACTTGTCATGTACAAGCTTTAGAGAGTTTGTGCAATGATGTAATCGATGTTTTGCAAGTTGCCGTCATTACTCTTCAAGCTCCTTGAAGGTGAGCTGCTTACCCAAAAGCTTTCCTACATGTTGAAACTAGTGTCGATTAAGAATGTTCAGATTCTGATCTTGCATGGATGTTGTTTCAGGATGGTGGTCCGACCGATCTGGCAAGTGCATAAATTGAGTAAAATATTCCAGGCACGTAGCTGTAAGGAAGCGCATTGTCGAAATTGTAGTTCAATTCATGCGCACATTTTTCTTGCGTGATGTCGTGGAAAAGTTGTCGATATTTTTTTTTTTGCAAAGTGTGCACTAGGTAATTGGACCTTTGGGATGAGGTCCGTCGTAATACAGATTGATGTGGTGAATCGTCTCCGATAATTAAAGTAGCAAATTATTTTCAGTTCTCTTCCCTTTAAGTAATTCACCAGTAGGAATCTTGTTTTTTTCTAAATGTCTTCTATTTTTAGATAAATAAAACCTTCGTGTCATTGGTTTCAGTACCGAAAAATAGGCAAAATTTTATATGTAAAGACCAAATTGCTTGCTGCCTCCCCATAACTTGACCACTTTCCCTGCCATCCAACATCATCTCTGTCCTCGTCCTCCTCCTTTGTCGGCCGCCTCCTCATCATCTCCCCGGCCACTGTCGACTTCACCGTCCTAGATGCGGCTACATCAACGTCGAGATCAGCTCCTCCAGTTGATTTCACCGTCTACCTCACTGATAGTGCCTAGGAACACGGGGTGGTGGCTGCTATGATTTTGGGCGACTAAGGGAGGAGAGAGCAGCAATGAGTACAAGGGGGAGGGAGATGGGCAAAGAGATGATGAGGTGGCAACCGGTAAAGGGGGTTATGAGAATGGCGGGTGGGGGAAGAGGACGAAGAAGATGTTGGCCACGAAAGTGGTTTAGGTTGTGGGGAGGAATCAAAGGGAAGAAGGTTGAAGAAAGTGGATTTATTTGTAACTTGGGGTAATTTGATCTTTGAAGATTAATTTTAGCCGAAACTATTTTTCAATACCGGAATTCGAGACTTGAAGATTCTATTTATTTAAAGTGGATGACAAAAACAGGAGTTCGGAAAGAGCAAAGTTTCTACAAGGACATAAATCTCAGTGTAATTTGTCCATCATAAAATTATTAATTTTTTTGGACCCATGTTTCAAAAAACACAGATTTTTAACCAACTTGCATGTCTGTAATACAAAAACCCATGTTCGAAAAACACAGATTTTTAACCAACTTACATGTCTATTATACATAAAACCATTTTTTAAAAAACACAATCAACCAACTTACATGTCTATTATACATAAAACCATTTTTTTAAAAACACAGATTTTCAACCAACTTACATGTCTATTATACATAAAACCATTTTTTAAAAAACACAGATTTTCAACCAACTTACATGTCTATGTTATATAATCCTTCAAAACCAATGCAGTTTTCAAATTATGACAAAGCGTCACATACAATACGTTTCATGCATGGAATTAAGACAGAAAACTAGAAAACGCCTGCGACCAGCAAATCAGTAGAGGGTGATTGAAATCCAAATGAATCAGAGCTTGGCTACCAGCCCGTTCTGGATGGCCTTTGATGCCACCACACTGACATTCTCCTTGATGTCCGTTTCGCCTGCACTTGGCGGTACGTCCACCGCCGGTGAACAATTGAAGAACCCGTGTGGCTGCATAATCGAACAGCCAGGCTTGTCAGTCAAAACAAATGGGCTGTGTGGCAATGACTACTGAAATTTTGGGTTCTCAAAACCACCACTTAGTTTCATCTGGCGTGGTGTGTTACAGAATCTATAGAGTTCATCGTGGATGTAACTTACCATGAGAGTAAAGCCAATTCGATCCACTGGCATCACAGGCCAGTCTTCCAGCCGAGGAATATGAGTGACCCCAAATACATACCTACATTGGTCATCAAAGAACATATGAGCTCCAAAGAAACAACAAACTGTCACTTTCTCCAAGTATGATCTCCATCAAGTGTTTGAAAGAGCAGTCAATGGTGATTCGTATACAGCATGCTTTGAGCTATGCATATTGCATATGATGGTATGACAGCTAGAGTGTGTTATCATCTCCGTGTCGAACCAAAACCTTATGGTACCAGGGAGGGGGATCACTAACCAAAGAACGATATCAGTTTCTTCGAGTGGCCGATTCTGCTTAACCCAGGTAGCCAGACCTTCTCCCGCGCGTGGATTTTGATTAGGAAACTCTCCTCCGGGATACATCTCTTCCTTCGAGTAAGGTGTAACCCAAAGATTATGTTTCAGGAAAGCAGCTCTTCTCAAGAATTTGGCCTCAGATCCTGCCAAGGGTAAGCAGTTTGAACCAGGCAACAGCTTGAACCCTGTTAGCTGCCCTGTGCGATTGACAGTTCTCGTGTTCCTTATCTGGTTAACAAAGCAAATAATCAGAAGCTTGAAATACAAGCAAATAAATTGATTATGGAAGTAAAGCTTACAATCCAATGGCGAGCTGATAAAGGATTACAATCACGCATTGCTTCTGATTCAGATCTTAGCAGCTCTTCTTCTGCAAAGAATGCATTGTTGTGCACATTTTCCTTGCCCGGCTCTTCAACCTTTACATTCACCTCAACAACCTAAAGAAAGCAAAAGCATACTATATTGCTAAGCAAAAATGAAATTTCATAAACCTGGCACTCAAAACTTTCAAAGTTGCAGACACGAAAAAGTGTTGTTACTTACTTGGTTGAATGTTTCACCTGGCCGACAATCAACCGCCATGTCCATGCGTGCAACAAAAAAGTGTTGGTGGACAGGTGCATACAGTCCAGGAGCAATCGTGGTACCATATTTCCGCACTTCGCCTGGTTGCAGAGCTCCTAAGCTCAGAATGCCAGTGAGTTTAACCTCGGCCTCGATTTTCCCGTCCTATATGACCAACAGAAGCATCTTAATATATGCCAATCTCCAAAACTCTACAAAGCGCAGCAGGTTCTACTAGTGGCTTTGTGATGAACATAGAAAGCAGGAATCTTTCTGCATGCACATATTTAACAATGCCTTTGCCATTTAAAGGGCAGTTGTATTAGCGAGTTGTTAAGCATATAAACTGAAATTGATATCTACTTGCCTGGTAAAAGTGCCAGAAGAAAGCATACTCGTAGTTTGCTACAGTGCATATGAAAGACACCGAGAGTCTTCTGGATCGGCGCACTTCTGCTAATCCAGTCCTCCAATCCTGATGCTTCCACAAGATCCCATGATCCTCTTCATGCAAACAGACACAGTTCTCAATTGTATCAACACCACCTGTGAAGTTGATGAAGTGTGCATCGAAGTACTTGATATAACCCAGACAATCGCAACCCTGGAATAAGAAAGCTTCATTAGTGAAAGACATTTTGGGGATCACGCGCGTGAACAGCGGGAATCATAGAGCATGAAAACGAAAGTAGAGGCACATACTCTCTTGAGGGAATGAGCATTCTTCCCTAGTCCATCTTCCCCAGCATCAAATGCATTCTTTCTGTAATGCGGATCATTGGGATCTCCATAAGGGACTACCATTTCCACAAAGCTCAGTCTATGGGCCACAGGTCTCCGACCTCGGCTACCATCCACGTATGCAACAGAGTAGATAATCAAGCCCTCCCTGGGTGTGAAGCCAATACGGAAGTTCCACTGGAAGTAAAAATAAGTTAATGATCAGCAACGTAAAGGAACAAGTTTTGCAAATCCTAATGAAACAAAAGCTAGAATAACCTTCTGCCATTCAACAAAGTATCCATTCACGCGAAAGCTTGGACCTTCTGGCTGAATGATCTGTAGAGGTTTCACATCACTTCTGTCAACGCCTCCTCGTGTTTCACCGGAAGTGTAATTTCTCAAGGGATCAGCTGGTGGGAGATGAACAAGTTTACGGTCTTCAAATTCTAGCACCTCCATGTTCTGCATGTCAACAAGAACATGAATTCCTTCAACAGGACGAGCATAGCCATTTTCCATAGGACAGTCACTCTCAGTTCTGCAGAAGATAAGAGGCTTAGCTAGCCTACGACTAGGAGCATCCGCCTCACTATGATATCCAACACACCTGTAAACGAGAACATGATGATAATTATAAATTTGAAATGACAATCTCATGAAGTAGCGGGAAAGAGTTTAGATATATTGGTTACCAGGGGTCCACCATCACAAGATCCATATCCTCGATGCCCCTCTTCCTCATAGCTTCAATAAACGGAGGATAGTCTTTCACAACTGCCTCACATTCAGCATATTCAACGGCATCCTGTAGTTATTGTGCTAACTATCAGTGATTGTTTCCATACTGAAGTATAAACACGTAAACTAAGAAAACGTATGTTGAATGGGGTGATCTTTTCACTTACCATTGGAGGTTGAACGTCCGGGATAACCTTGGATGAAATGACTTTTCCCCTGTGGTGACCACCTCGCTTAGTAGCATGAACTTCAGAGAGCTCAACAATCCAGACGCTAGTCTCATTTGACCTCTTATTGTAAACCACAAGCCTGGCTTGTCGTGGAGGAAGCTTGGTGGGGATCACGGGTCCGCTTTTACTTCTCGGCAGCAGAGATGGCTGGAAAGGAGGGAAGAAATATGCATCTGCCAATGCAACAACGTGCTTGTCTGGCTCCATCAAGACCACCTCAACGAAACGCATGCTATCTCTGACCTGGCATCACAAACACCAATTCATTTACACCAAACACTTGTGCAGCTATTTCAAAGTTAAGCTAAAAACCGAGAAACATGGGTATTAACCTCAGGGGTCTTCCCGGCAGCCCTAACAGTTGCCACTGCAACAGCGATCTCAGCAGCAGTCAACGGGTCTAACGGGTGGCTGGTCTGTGCCCTTGTAATGACCTGGATCCCTATTCAAATAAACCAGCCAAGTTATTCGTCCCAAGTCTCCTGAAAATGTTAACACTCACACAGCAGCGAAATAAACCAAATGAAAGACACTAAAAATCCTCATATCATCATGTCACCATCCATCTCTCTTTTCGGGTCTAAACTTCTGATATTCAGAGTCGAGCACTATTGATCCCTATTTCGTTCTTTACGTCCGTGAGGCTTGAACCAATATCTCTTAGCGTGATTCATATTCCTTTATCAGTTGGACCGACTCCCATTGATAAGCTATAACCTCACTGGTTACATAAAGTTACAAACTTTACACCTCCTAAGGGCCCAAGTTCTCAACTTTCAATCAAAAACAAGACCAGAAGCCAAAACCCAATAAGATAAACAGCGAAAGACTTCACCTTTGGCGGTCGCGGGATTAGGGGCGGGAGCAGTGGAGGCGGCGGCCGGGTCAGGGGAATCGGAGAGGGACTCGACGGGTCGGATCATGGTGGCGGAGGGACGCAGGAGGCCCTTCCGGGTCGGATCCCCAGATGGGTCAGGAACCGCGGGCCCCTTCTTCTTCTTCTGGGTGGTGGTGGTGGTGGTGGGCCCCACAATGCAACAGGGAGAGAGAGAGGGAGGGGAGGATAAAGAAGGCGTCGTTTTTTCC
>SOPF01027239.1:0-57757 GCA_012979155.1 Hypericum perforatum | reverse complement strand
ATAAAAAATAGAGAGAGAGAGAGAGAGAGAAAGAGAGAGAGAGAGAGAGAGTGGTTTTACAATTTTTTATATGAGTGTTGGTCAGCTGGGGTTCTATATTTAGAGGGGATTATATGATTTTATCCAATATCGTGTGTATTCAGATTATGATGTTGCAAATGTGACAATGAATTTTTTAACAATTGACTTATTTTTAATAATTTGAATTTAAAATTTTTTATTTAATTTATGAGAATACTTTCACCGATTAATGTATATATTTGTTAGCAACTTCAAATTGTGTTTCTAATGATTCGACTCAAGAATCTCTCAATAATATTTTTAATCTAAATATTTGTTGATAACTCAATTTTTTAAATTATATTAGAATAATTTATTCACTAATTGGTTTATATAATAATGAAGAGACGTTATATTTGTTTAAGAAAATATAATTCCTTTTTTTCACGTATGGAAATTGCAACCTTTTTTAAGTAAGTCGTCTTTGTGCAGGCAACTTTTTAATACAATTTCCCTTTTAAATGTTTTGTGCATGCAACTTAATGTAGGTACCTTAGAAGCAAAAAAATAATCATTTACTAAAAACAGGAACTTTCATACATAGAAAGGAAACTATATCTTCCTCGACCAAAAAATATATAATATCTTTTCATAAGGTACCTTATTTAACAAATATATTTTTTTCCAGATTCAAATCGAAAGGTTTAATGATATTTAAATGATTTTTTACTAAAGGCAACTTGAAACTATGTCATCAACAATGCATGCGGAAATTAAATTTTATTTATATTAAATCAGGAATGTTAATGGGCTTGACTCTATTAAGTTTTATCTGGTCCAAAGAAAATGCGAATTTTTTAAATATTGACTAGTTACCTTATAGTAAAAAAAGTAAATTTTTAATTTAAAAGTGACACCCGATTGCACTAATTTAATGGTAAAATCAATTTTAGTTGCAAACGCACTGAAACTTCGTCATACGTAGATAAAAAAAAAATAGGTGACCGTCTCCTTTTAATTAACCCAATTCGGGTATAGATTTCCATGATTCTGTCAAAAAAAAAATGGAAAAACAAATCGTCAAGTCAAAATATATCGGATGTGGACCTAGGAAAGCAAACAGAAATAAAAAAAAAGAAATGAGAAGCGATCGTACAAATAATTTTTGACGGGTCGATAGCCGATAGGAGCGTCCACTAGTCAGAAACGTCATAAAGGTGATCGTCCCTTTCATTTGTAGTTTGGGCTTTTCCGTGTAATTTCTGTCGTCTGCTATGAAATTTGATATCAATTTGCTAAAGGTGTTCTCTCTCAGAGATAGGAGCAGCCACTTATGCCAATAACTCAATAAGTTTCTTCCCTCAATATCTGTTATATTTTTTTGAAACTGAATTAAGTAATAATTAATACTTTTTTCAAAAAAAAATAATCAGTTTAACGTATCCTTAGATTCGAAGTAATAAGAAAAAAATATAAAGCTCGTTGTAGCATTATTTTTCTCCATGTCAGTGTTTGTTGACTAGTATATTTTTTTTTGGTTAATGTTGACTAGTATCTTTAGCTGAAAACACTTCATGTTAAGAATTTGAATTTTCTTGACAAAAATAGATATCAAATTTGAATATTATGAATAAAACTGAAAGCAATAAGATAGCTATCTCCATTTGTAGACTGTAGAATGTTGTACTCTACTACAAATATCTATTTCCACACAAAAAACTACAAACAAATATATATATCCACACAAACTTTGATAGCTACTGAACTGAAATATGTTATTGTTACAAGAGTCTGTACAATTATGGAGGATGCTCATGGCCAATTTTTAAAGGAGTCAATAATTTCATTCTTATAAATGATTATTAGAACAACCATTTCTCAACTGATTTATATCAGTAGACATTGAATCTAGATTTATTTTAATTTATGAACTGTTTGCACCTTTAAATTAAATAATTTTTATAACGAATTGATATTGACCATTAAAAATGTGGGTTTGATATCAAATTACAGAAACTTAGTTAGAATCTTAATATTCATGTGATGTGAAATTTTAAGATAGTTATCGAAAGTTTTACAGTTGTCAATTGAGCGAGAATTCTCCAAGACTAGCCAAAATTTATGATTCAGCACGACTAATCTAGGTACTTGTTGGTGGGTCCATTCGTGGACGTGGTAGACCTAAAAGATGACGCTATGATTTGCTAAACTATGTACTATATAACGCATATATTAAATGATGAGACCTAGACTTAAATTATTGGGTAGGTAACAAAATAAGTACACAGAAAGTACCGGACTGGACATGCCCACTAGTTATAGTTTAGTCACTAGAAACCTCGCATGCCCAGGATTAAACAAACTTGTTTATTTCATAGAAAGATTAAATAAATTTAAGACCAGCGGCATGCGAAAGGTACGTTTTAGCTCCCAACCAAACCTGTCCATATTTTCTTTTTCCATCATGTCATGTCATTTTCCTCCCGAATTGTACGATACTACCACCACCACTTTGGAGTGGATCCACAGTTGCATCCCAAATCCGCCTACCAATGACTTATCTTCGTTGTTTTCAAAGTCTTTTCTGAAGTCAACTTAAAAATTAGTTTGAAATTCAAGTGGACCGGTCCGATCAGTCAAATTGTCTGCTAAATAAAATAATTTATTTTAAATATTATATATATAAATAAATAATATTTGTTTATTTTAAAAGCTAGGTAGATTAATAATAAAATCTTAACACTTATTCTATAATAAATACTACAACATTTTCTTCTACTCACCCATTTAATTTAATTAAACTTTTTCCTCCAACACACACTCTTCTTTCTACGAGACATGTTTCTTCTCCTCTTCTATTTTCCATTTTCCTATTTTTTTTAAATCAAAACACCCCTGCTCTCTTCTTCCATCCACCTCCTCATCCATGCCTCAACCTCCATCCACTCTTCCCACGACTCCATCTCTCAATAAATTTTCACGACAAAACCCAACCAAAATCTCCGACATCTACCCCTCTAATGTTGATCGAGAGAGACGGAATATACCAGAGATAGAGATGGAGGCGGAGCATGGGCATTCTTGAGGCGGAAGTAGGGTGGTGGCAGGGTGGTGGCGGAGGCGCGGAGTCGTGGATCCCCGAGGTTGAGGTCTGACTGTTAGTTTTTTTGTCATTTTATTAGTTTTTTGGTCCAACCAAAAAATGGTTGAACCAAACTTTAGTTTCGTCTAGTTGAACTGGAAATTCGATATGAAAGATTCTTTGGTGTACCTATTTAGTGTTTTCCAAAATGCAGTCCGACCGATCAGACCGTTAGTCAAATCAATTAGATCGTCGGTGAGACCACAATATTAGAAACTATGTTTATCTTCTATTAAACAATACACTATGTTTATCTTCTATCAAACAATACACTCACTTTCAAAATATTTTTGGCTCTCCATTTTTTCTTAAGTTCATGTTAGTTTTGTCACCTTCTTCCTTTTCTCAAGCTACTAATGACTCGCCCTCGTCCCTGCAGCAACATTAGCTCTGTTTTTTTTAATATATATTGAACTCATATATAGTTATGAACTAATTAAAAGATCAAAATTAATTTTGAAGTAATAAAAATAAAAATATTTTGAAATAAAAATACTTAAAAATAATTTAAATTATAGATATGAAATATGCAAATTATATAATTGACTACAAATTTATAAATTATAAATAATTGCAAAAAATACAAATTATAATTTAATTATCAATTTTTTTCCAAATTATATAACTACAAAATTACATGCAATAAAGAAAAAAAACAAAAAAAAACATAAAAAATAAATCAGCAAAAAAATAAGAAGGCATCAATTCATACGTGCCATGTAGGAAATAGCACAGTGCATGTGCTCTTTTCCTGATTAATATTTGCATTCAGCACGTTAAGTACAAGGACATGACACCTTTGCGAATGGTCTAAAATAGTGTTATGAAGTCACATTTTTAATGCTCTTTTTATGTATCTTTGGAAAAGAAAAATCACTTTACCACTATAGTTTTACGTGTTTTATTTAATAATATGTGATTTATAGTATTTGGTGATAGAGATTTTAAAATTCACACTTTTGATGATAAATTGTTAACCATGATTGGTTTCTCTCCTTTAGTTTTGCATGATTGACCACGACATGCACATTATTTTTCTCTTCCATATGTAACGCTCACAAATGTACAAAATCTAACAATTTGCGCAGCGTAACAAATTATACGTATCTGCAACAAATATTCTAACAGTTGTCCCGAAGAACGCGGTGAGAGCCATCAAATCCCAAGGGTGCGGGCGTGTGGCCATCTCATGCAGCACACATTGGGCTGCTTTATTCGGCCCAATATAACCGATGAAATATTGGGCTTCATAAGGCTCAGATAAATTTTTAGGTTCTGGTTCTGGTTTCGTTAACAGGCTGTCAGTTTAGAAAGAATTTCTATTTTACATTCAATGCAGTTCATGTAAATTAGACGAGGTTTAATTTAAACCGAATATAATTTAGAAGTGGGTGAAATTTTTTCCTAAAATTTCAAATTACGGTCAATTTGCAATGAACTACTACGCGTAAATTACCCATTAATCGATTATTTATTGATCTTTCTATTGGATTAGAGGACGCTGAACATGTCATTGACACTCTAATTAGCCTCACTAAACTATTAATGTGAATGTGCTACCAATGACCATTCTGAAAATCAATTAGTCTTTTGAGAAATTCTGGAAGAGCTTTTGTTGAAATGTGTTGACAATATTTAGTAGATACAAATATCACTTTATGGACTTCAAAATCACGGTCATCCAAGACTACTGTTCGACGTTCTTTCGCAGAGAAATTCATATCATTGTTTAAAAATTCGTTATCGAAATATACATGCCCAAGCTCGAAAAGAACTAATTTTTTTTCTTTAATTTCATTTTTATTGGATTCCGACGGTCGTTATATTAGTCATGAAGTGAAAATAACCATCACTAAATAGTATGCTAAATGATCATAACTCATTTTTAGTGGTTAATGGGGTAAATTTCCACCCTTTGCAGAAATTAAAATTTTGTCGAAAAATGAAACAGCGTTTAGAACAAGAGATTTAAGTAATTCGCTTAAATTTTATCAGATTGACTAAAAATAGGAAACACATTGATACGAGGTTGATACCGACGATTTCCACAGCTAACTTTCATCTTGAAACGGGCAGAGTTGACCGGTCGATTTGAAGGATGGATGGAACAATACAACAAATATTAAAAAGAGATCCATCTTTGTATTTTACGTGGAACGTAAGCCACAAGAATTTAAAATCCGTGGCCATGCAATAATATTCTAAAGCTAACTTTTTCTTCCATTGTCTTGTTTGCAAAGAAACTAGTTTTTAATTCCGCACATACTTGGAATACATACATTGCCGTCCTCGCGCCTGCAAATTTCGAAGCTTCTTCTGACCACAAAGGGAGAGTTTCTTCTCATGATTGCTCACAAGAGTGACTATAATTGAACTATTTAACATGTACATCAAAGTTTAATTTAAATCTCGAATTCTTGAAAATGTATCCACGTTAAGGGTTTATAAAAGAAGTTTTGTTACTCCAAAATTTAATTTAACTCAAATCTAGATTAGTACATGCAATGAACATTTTGATGCCGATATGAAAAAAAATTGAACTATTTAAAACCTATATTTTTAGGAAAAATCGCAATTTAGTATTAGACTTTAGCACTTTATCCATTTTGATTTTGGGTGAAGTATTTTTTAAAAAAATAAATTTAAAACCTACATCAAAATTAAACTCTGAGATATGTCAATTCATATTACGCATTGAGCTGCTGGAGTTAAATATGTACCTTATATTTTATATGTTCGCATTTTAAATTTTAATGAAAAAATATTTCTACATCATGTAAACATTTACCTTCAAATTTTATTATTAGTGAAATATGTAGAATCCAAAGATTCAAATATAAAATGTAGTCCACATATATTTGTATACCTTGTAATTTATTCCAAACATTCCAATATAAAATATAGTCCACACACACATATATGTACCTTGTAATTTTATTACAAAAATTCCAAATGGCAAATTATTTAGTGACCACCATATGTGGGTTAAAAATATAGTCCATACTTTTATTCACAAATATAAAATAAAGTTTTAAAATCCAATTTAAAAAGAATTATCAACCACCTTTCTCTGTGGTGTGTTGAAAAACAACAGCTAATTGCAAGCGTAAAAGTTGTTCAATTGACTGTTAGGTCATTAAACAAAAAGACAGCATCCTTTTAGTGACTTGACTGCTAATTATTGCGACAGCTGAAGACAAATCAGAAATGGCAACTTTCCAAAAGCCAAATTCCAATATTTTCACTTGTATATTTATTTTTTATACAATTTTTAATTTTAAAAGATTTTTTAAGCGTTGCCGATTAAAGAAATGCGTGGAGGTTTCTATAGATGCTATATGCTTCACTTATTAAACTCAAAAATCTTGTTTAGAATATTACCTTCAATTTTTTTATTTTTTTATGTTGAAACTAAACCTTGTATAAAACGTTATATAACTAATTTTTAGTATACGAATAGTCAGGTACACATAATAATTAAATATTGCCAATTCACTTAATTCAGTCCAGTATTAGTATCACCCGTCAAATTGATAGTGGCCCTTAAACAGGCATTTCATAGTGACACTTTTTTAGGATTGCGTTTTAGAAAAAAAAAAGAGAAAAGTACACATAAGTACCCTATAGTTTACTTGTTTCCAAAAAAAGACCGTGTAATTTTTTTCTTCCAAATTTAGTACCCGTGGTTTTATTTCTGGGATAACTTTAGTCCCAGGCAGCATTTTTGGGTGACCGACCACCTGTCCTCACCACATCAGCGCCACGTCACTGACACATCATGGTCTTTTTTTGGAAATAAGTAAACCACAGGGTACTTATGTGTACTTTTTCCTTAAACGCGTGCATGTCACTCCTCGGGCTTCATAGGGTTGGAAGCCTCCTCCGGTGCCGTAGCCTCCCCCACCGCGGATGTCTCGAAACTCGCCACGTTAGCATTGCTCTCCTCCTTGGCACCCTTCAATTCGGCATGTGCCTTAACCGTCTCTTGCAGCGATTACCTCGAAATCCGACATTTTAAGGTTGCTATGGCGTTGTTTTGAGATTCGGAATTTTGAAATGCGAAGGGAAAATGGAGGAGGAAGAGTAAGGGCTCGACGAGATGCACAGAAAAAATATTTGAGGTTGAAGATGAAAAGGGGATTTTTTTATAGGAAAAAGTACATATAAGTACCCTGTGGTTTACTTGTTTCCAAAAAAAGACCATGATGTGTCAATGACGTGGCGATGATCTGGTGATGACAGGTGGCCGATCACCCGAAAATGCTTCCCGGGACTAAAGTTGTCCCCGAAATAAAACCAC
The DNA here is from genome assembly GCA_012979155.1 of Hypericum perforatum. Taxonomy (NCBI): domain Eukaryota; kingdom Viridiplantae; phylum Streptophyta; class Magnoliopsida; order Malpighiales; family Hypericaceae; genus Hypericum; species Hypericum perforatum. The sequence goes on along the minus strand of SOPF01027239.1, from coordinate 50,315 downwards.
AGGTACTAAATTTGAAGAAAAAAATACACGGTCTTTTTTTGAAAATAGGTAAACCACAGGGTATTTATGTGTACTTTTCCAAAAAAAAAATCGTGTTTTAGACCACCCGCAGCGGGGTGGTCACGCGCCCCGGGTGCACCACGTGACGGCCCGGGATTGGGCGCGAGGAAAACCTCGCGGCGCCCCTTGTGTCAGTCGGGGCGCGCCTCGCCCCGGGCGATGTGGCCTCTTCTGATTGGGCCACGTCGCCCGGGTTAATAATATATTATTTTTTTTATTTTTTTTAAAAAAATCGAAAAAAAATTAAAAAAATCGTAAAAATTTGGAAAAAAATTCTAAAAAATTCTTTTACTTTTTTTGACTTTTTGTGCAATTAAATTTTTTTAATAATTTTTTGTTAATTTTATACAAATTTTTTAATCATAATAATTAGACTTTTTGGATTAAAAAATTGTAAAAAGAAATATTTGTACAATTTTGCAATATTATGTTTGATATATATATCTATATTTATATATATTTATTGTTTTTCATAATTTTATAAAATTAGTTTAGTACAATAATCTCATTTGTATTGTTTAAATTATGACATTTGAGATAAATTATGTAATTTGATAGAAATTATGTATTTTTATGTAATTTGTATGCAATTTAATGTAAATTATTTAATTTGTATGTAATTTGATGTAAATTGTGTACTTTTATATAATTTGTATATAATTTGATAGAAATTATGTATTTTTATGTAATTTATATTTATTTGATAACCTAACTCTTAAACCATAAACCCTTGATAACCTAAACCCTAAACCCTAAATAACCTAACCCTTACCCTAACCCTTACTCTATTCCTAACTATACACTAATACAATTATGTAATTTGTTATAAATTATGTAATTTGATGTAATAAACTATAATTTGATGTAATTAGTCTATGATTCATAAGATTTTGACTAAATATAGATTGATGATTATAAACTATTACCCTTACCCTAACCCTAACCCTAATCCTAACCCTAAACCCTAACTCATGCACTTATATAATTAAACAACATATTATATTTAATTGAAAAATATATGTAATATATTTCGAATTTTATAAAATTTATATTTCGTAAAATTTCGCACTTCAAAATAAACGCGAAAAAATATTCGATTATGATACAGTTAGCTGAATTTTAAAAAAGCTGAACTGAGAAAAAAGCTGACGTGGCGTCCATGGCGTGGCACTGTAGTATGGACACCACTGTGGGCTGAAAACTGAGAGCAGAGGCGCGGCTGACGTGGCGCCCAAGGCGCGCACTGTAGCGGGAGCACCAATGCGGATGGTCTTAGAGGCATCGTACATAACTAGTGGATAATTTTTTTTTCTTTCATATTATCTTAGTTTTTGGGTGTTATTATGTACAATTATTTGCGAATTTAGTGTTAATTTTTTTTTTGCATATTGATTATACAAATTAATTATTCAAGTAAAGATACACGAAAAATCAGTGTATGAAATGATTTGTATATCTTATAATTTATGTTTTATGGAAATCACCACACTTTCAAATACAAACGAAATTAATCGTTCAGCGTAAAACACTCTTCTTCCTCCCAATGAGACATGAGTTCAAATCCCCCGTTGCTCTTTGTTTTCTTTTATTGCTAGTCTCTTCTTGAAATGATAAATTCTGTTTTGACATTATTAGTTTTACGCAATTTTATTTTTGTACTTTTTACTGTTAAAATTTTGAAGGACCATAACTTTTTGACGAAAATGAAATTTTGCTTATAATATATTTTTGGAAAAAAATTTAGAGTCAACATAAATTTATGAAATTTTTTTCGAAAAAATTATTTATATCTAAAAAATATATCATTCTGAATAACAAAATATTGTAATTTCTGCCCGACATGTCAATCCTATAGAGAACATAAAATACATATAATATACTAAATCTTGCCCCTACAAAATCAGTCCAGCTACGCAGATCAGCCCACGACAGTATAGACTGACATATTCAAAGGAAGTTAGTACGTAAGATTTCAAATATATGTTAAGATCCGGTGGATTCCGGAAGCAATGGATCACATTGACTTTTTTTAATATAAAAGTAGCTTTTTACATTTTCCAGGACTTGGATTCTGGTCCTGGATTACATGGCCTTACACTGAAATTGTGTAATTTATTTAAACTTTTTATTTAGAGCACAAAAGTTTAAGCAATTTTACCAAATATAAATTCGATATTCGGTGTAATTGCGGTATTATCGGGACCGATAGACAATTATGTTACCAAAATTTCGGTATCCGAAAAAAATAGGTAAATAGCGGATGCAGAGCCCCTACGAGTTACAGCAACAAAAAATGCAAACAAGCATGGCGCATGAGTTCACTTTTCAATGCAGGAAATCAGTGGACTCCAACAAATTAGTAAATTACCCCATGTGTTGCTGGTCCTCGTTCCCACTTTTAATTATGTCTGAAATGGACACGTCGACCATGAGCTATTCAATATTTTTGTTCGGAAAAAAAAATAAATTCAGAACTGAAACACCGATCCTCCAAGCATATAAAATCTCAAATTTCCGCTCAGCTATTACCGATATCAACAACTTTTTTATTTTGTAAGTACCAAATAACAGTTCAACCTCCAATTTATCACTTTAAAATCAGCCGAGTTGACTAATAGAAGTCGATTCATACAATAAATAACTAAAATTTATTTAGAAAAAAATGTTACGTTATAATCTTGATTTTTTTGGGAGAACCCGAAAAGATAATTTTTGGTAAATCATCATTAATATAGAACTCGATCCTCTAATTTGAATATAAAAAATTTGAAACAAACGGAGGTGTACTTCTAAGCCTAAAGAGGGCTTTTATGCATATGTCGGGTGGTCCTGACCAAATGAGTACAGTTGGTGATAAATTCTATTTAACCGGATGTACTCCTCAGTTAATAAGTTGTGAAAGATCAGTCCAGTAATACAAAGAAAAACTAATAATATTGATTGAATAATTGGGAAATTATGTGACATTAGTCAATACTAAAGGTTAATGAGGTTAAATTCACCATAAAACGGTTAATGAAGGTTATACCTATTAAAAAAGGTTTATGAGGGTTATGAATTATGATGATCATCGACCTCCCCCCTCTTTAACTATCAAAAGAACAAATCAACGAATTACGTACGGTATATTCCTTCAGCTCCATTACGCTAGTTCCATTCAACGAATTTAAAGTGTGTCCATTTAAGTAAAGAACTGCGATCATTTTCAAGTGGGTGCACTTGAAATTATAATCGTTTGCTACTAAATGCATCCATTTATCATATTCTGCTATTAAATCAAATTCTAAATCGGGGCAGTAACGTGTAATCGCCGAAAGAAAAAAATCAGCACAAATCAATGTTGATCCTAAATAGCACCAAAACTGCAATAGTTAGACATGGTTAGATTGAGTGAGGAATGTACTTTTCAAATAGTTTGGACTAAAAAGTTAAAGGGGACAGTTTTGTAATAAGTTAAAAACGTACACGCTGTAGAGAATAACAAGAGCATATCATTGTGAGGCTTCTTTAGTTACAACGGTTTGAATGTTATCATTCAGTTCGCACTAATTCGTGCCCCAGTTAAACATGGCAAACGAATTTCTTGCAAAACCGACCGAATTAAAACAATTTCGAAAGCAAATTATAGCAATAATACGGTAATCTGCCTCCATAGAAGAGCAGCAATCCGTGGACAGCCTACCGTAGAATAACTTGCCTAACCAACATCAGAATATCCTATCAACAATTGTTACGGAGATGGACTCAGAAAAAGATTAAAATCAATCATACCATAGAAGTAAGTTATGGAAACCATAAATTACTCTATGTAATATTATACTTTAGTACCCCACGTGGAAAGTTGTTTTCCTTATTCTATTTTTTAAAAAAATCATATTCTGAATGTATATAGTCGGCTAGTTGACTATTATAATTTGTACACTCGGAACATAGCACACCTCACAAATTTCTCCCATGCAATTTCCCTCCAACCCAAATTTCCAAGCCCCAACTACCCTTATCCCATCTTGCTTAGATGGAGGACTCAAGCCAGCCACTTCTTATCACCGGAACTCGAGACGCCGGAACCCTACCGGAGACCGACGGGAGGCGTTCCACACATGCACTTTTAGCCTACGACATCCCTCCCATTAAGGGCGTCGGAGACTTCTCCAGGGAGTTCTATAGGGAGTTCAAGACGCTATGGTTCCTCGCCGGACCGGCCATCTTCACCTCCATATGTCAGTACTCTCTCGGAGCCATCACCCAGACGTTCTCCGGACACGTCAGCACCATCGCCCTCGCCGCCGTCTCTGTCGAGAACTCGGTCATCGCCGGCTTCTCCTTCGGCGTCATGGTAACACTTCAATCCATGTTTCGTTTCTTTTAGAGATAGGAAGGATGGAGAATTGATGTATTTTCTTATAAAGGAATTTTAATAATAATAATTATACATCATCTATCATATTTATAATAGTTGAAAAAATATTACATAAATCATAATCGAGTTTAGAGTTTAGCATTGATATTCCGGAAAAAAGTTTGCTAATCCTTATCTATTTTCCTATTTCCTTTTTTTAAACATATCCGTTTTCTATGGCTAAGCTGGATTGTATAACTTGGTAGGGGAAAGCTTGTGAACCGTATTTATTTTCATATTTTTTTTGCTAATCCTTATTTTTTTCCTTTTTTCTTTTACTGAATATCTTACAACTAATATCAATTTATCTTTGTTACTTATTGAACCGTATCATAACAGTTGAATGTTGTTGATTTGCAGTTTTACGAACAAAAATATATCATCGAGAGTTTTATCTTTTTTTACTCCCAATTTAGAAAATTGAAAAAAAAAACTTCTATCTTGCGTATAAATGTGCCTTCTTTATGTTTGGCAGATCGGAGCCCAATTAAGAGTCAGCCGTATTTAAATGTTTGCCTTCTAGACACCTGTCCCATGATATTTATTACATGAACAGTACAATGATTTTTACTCAAACGCTCCGCGATAGAAGGATCTAAATAATAATCATAGCTAAACAATGATTTTCCCAAGTTTCCGATGGCCAAATCTAGGGATGCCATGGGTATAGAGCACGATGGGATTGAATTCCGATGGCCAAATTTAGGAATGCTATGGGTATAGAGTAGGATAAGATATTGACAATATTTTATCTATAATTTAATTTAAAAAGTTAGATCAATATTTTACCTTAGACTTTTAAATATGGACCCACATATATATCTTATCATCATAGAGACACTCAAAGTCGGTAGATTCTCAATCCATAGAATAAGAATAGGGTCCGACTTGTAGATAATAGACATTACGAGCCAAATCAGTTCGACTATAAAACTTTGATTAAAAAAGTTTTTTTTTCAATTAATCCAAATGTTACTATTTATCATGATTATGTATCTAAACACACCAACCATCATGTGGACCTGTCGTTGAAGTTAGGTGACCGAGAGAATTGTCAATGTGAAAAGTATCGGCACGTTTCATGTACGTTAAATGAATCAACTACAATTCAAGTATGCCAAATTTGAATCTTGCGCTGTTTACTGGTAAGTGTTAATAACGAACTATACTACGATTTCGTTCCAGATTAATTTAACAAAATATTTACTCCAAAAATATATTATTTGGAATGAGTGCTCTGTTTGACCATTGAATTTAATTTTCAGTGGCTAACAAAATTTAAATCAACTATTGAGATATTCAATAATATTAACAAAAAAATCTAAGTTCGAACTTAATCATAATAAAAATAATGATAAATTTATTTCTACCGAATTTCAACATAACTCGTTCTTATGTTACGAATTCGAGAATTTTGCTCTAAGAGAGTATCTTATTCAACTACAAATGTGTTTCAATTGTAGCTTGGAATGGGAAGTGCTCTTGAGACGCTATGCGGACAAGCATATGGAGCAGGTCAGCTAGACATGCTCGGTGTCTACCTTCAGAGGTCATGGATCATCCTAACCTCAACAGCACTAATCCTCTCCCTGCTCTACATCTTCGCCTGGCCACTCCTACTCCTCATTGGCCAGACGTCCGCCATCTCGAAAGCCGCGGGGACCTTCGCCATCTGGATGATCCCGCAGCTGTTCGCCTACGCGTTCAACTTCCCAATGGCCAAGTTCTTACAGTCTCAGAGCAAGATGTATGTGATGGCTATAATAGCGGCCGTGGCTTTGGTGCTGCACACGGTTCTGAGCTGGCTTTTGATGTTGAAGTTGGGCTGGGGATTGGTCGGGGCCGCGATAGTGTTGAATGGCTCGTGGATCTTCATTGATGCGGCCCAGTTCATCTACATTATTAGTGGGACTTGTGGCCGCGCGTGGTCGGGTTTCTCTTTGAAAGCGTTTCAGAATTTGTGGAACTTTGTTAGGTTGTCGCTTGCCTCTGCTGTCATGCTTTGGTAAGCTCCGAACAACATACCGACTAATTCAGATTCAAGTCATGTATTTTTTTCCGACTAATTCAGATTCAAGTCATGTATTTTTTTTCGCGTAACAATTATGTTATAAGCGTATGTTTTCTTTGACCAATTTGGGCTAGTTTGAATTGGGCAAATTTCTTAGACTAACGTGTAATTTGTTTTCCTTGCAGCTTAGAGATATGGTACTTCATGGCATTGATATTATTCGCTGGGTACTTGAAGAATGCTGAGATATCAGTGGATGCCTTGTCAATTTGGTGAGTATTATTTGCATGAATAAATTTTTTTTTAAACAAGTGGTATTACATTAACAACAAAATCGATGATATATATAAATATTAGAAAACTTTTTTGCCTCTTCGATTTGAATTTAAATTAATCGAAATATGTAAATCTAACTCGTTAGTTCGGTTTTGTTCTGATTTTGACATCCAGCATGAATATATTGGGCTGGGCGGTCATGGTAGCAATGGGAATGAACGCGGCTGTAAGGTTAGTCAATTGCTTCTCTCGACAACTTTCAACTATAGTGCAATCAACCACTGCTACCAATTAACAGAAAAAATAAGCACAATTTTTTTTTTATTTTTTTAAATAAATTTCGGTTTTCAAAATTGAACGTTGTCGGAATATTTGTTTTACAGTGTGAGAATATCGAACGAACTAGGAGCAAATCATCCGAGGACTGCCAAGTTTTCACTTGTGGTAGCTGTAATATCATCTTTCTTGATCGGTGTGATCCTCTCTATGATTCTAATCTCCACAAGTTCCATATACCCATCTCTCTTCTCCAACGACTCCGACGTTAAACAACTCGTTTCAGAGCTAACTCCATTGCTAGCTGTGTGCATTGTCATTAACAATGTTCAACCAGTTCTTTCCGGTAACTTATTTTATTTGTCCTAAATGTGATGTCCGTTACATTCGTAATTGGAGTATATTTTTTTTGTCCGACAATTTCGAAAAAATGAATTTTGTGCACTTATTGATTCAAGGTGTTGCGGTTGGAGCTGGGTGGCAAACTGTCGTAGCGTATGTCAATGTTGGATGCTACTATGTGTTTGGGGTGCCTTTGGGTCTCACATTGGGTTATGTTGCGGATTGGGGAGTCAAGGTACGTCTCTTATCCATGTCTCAATTTAACTAACGTTGACATATTGAAGAAAAATATTCGTAGTCTTTGTATTCATCCTATATCTTAGTATTGGTAGGTTTGATTTAATTTATTTTGAGTAGGTCTCTTTAATCTCTTGTAATCATTGCGGATTCATAGTCCATGGCCCTTTGAACAAAAAATATCGGTTCAAAAAATATGAATACAATTGACACTTATTGTGTTAACAATAATGTCACGCTTTTTGGTTAAGGTGATAGTATTTTTTTGAGTGATTTAATTTAAATTCGATTTTAATATGATATTTAATGGTGACAAGATTTTTTTATCTAATATTTAATATTGTTATTTTTTATAATTCCAACATGAATCGTGGTTAAGGGTTTTTTACAAGTAATCTAAGTGCTTATTATTTACGAGCATTTTATGTTTGTATCATTATCATAAATAATATAATTGGCTTCAGGGGATTTGGATTGGAATGCTAATGGGAACGATTGCGCAAACGATTATCCTGTTTGGTATGATCTACAAAACAAATTGGAACAACGAGGTAAAGTTGCATTCTGACCATTTTTTTACAGTTGCAATAATTTCTTAGTTGAGGTCCTGGAGGATTCAATTTTGTTGTAGTAACAAGTTTTTATTGTTCGTGTTAAAATAAATTGCAGGCTTCCATTGCTGAAGACAGAATAAGGAAATGGGGAGGGCGATCAAGTCCTGCAGAAAATAATATTGAGAAATTAACAGAGCAAATTGGTAGCTCATAGAAAAACAAAATAGCTTCTATGACTTGCAAATTTGTTCAACTTCACATTTTAGAAAAAAATTCAAATAACACGATAATGATTCCTTGCTCACATAAAACTACACAATGCTTCCCAATGGTCTAGATTTGGATGTGTTGTGTTCCAATTTTTTAAATAAAAAAATATCTTTAGAAGAAGAGTTGGGTCGAATTTAAGGATACGTCATGAGAAATAATTACTATGGTATGATCTATTATTACCATTCCATGTGTAATTTTTTTTTTGATAAATAGAGAGTTTTACTAATCAAAAGAGAAGAAAAGTAATAACGGTATCCAAAATCCCAAATGAGATATCCATACACAAACGATCGTACAAAATTGTAGTCGAGAACAACTTGTTCACATCGAAAATGAAAACTACATCTATGCATTTGATCACTCATGGTAGGTGCCGAGACCACTTCATTGCCATTTCATATATATCATTTTTATTCCCTTACACATGTACTATTTATGTCATTGCCAATTATCATACCAATCCCCAGATAAAATGGTTAGGGTGTTCGATATTTAGTTAAATTGTAATTCTTTGGGTTTTAAGCAATTTTTAGAGAAATTAAATGTTTAGGATTTGTAACTTCGGATCTCGCTCGAACAGTAAGGTATTTGATATATCGAGTTGGATTATAATTTACTTTTTGATAAATAAAGTTTGATTACTCCTTAAACATCACCAAAGAGTGCAAAACATAACATATCAAAATATCTAATTACAAGACAAGTATCTAACAATCAAATCCAGAATATAGATCAAGATAAATAGATGATAGGTATCACCAAAACTTGCAATAGTCTAAACCACATGGACTGTATTTAAACGAAACTTGGAAATATCCATGGAAACAAACTACTTGGACTGGATTTAAAGGAAAAAAAGTTATACGACCTTATTTTGTAAAATGCCAAATCACATGATACTTAAATATAAATTTTCCAATTATAAATAGTAGAAACTCCAGTTCAGATATACAACGAATTAGAGGCTGCTTGCAACTAATTTTATTTCCTAAACTTGTTGTAGATTGAGTTGTTTATTCCCTCCAATATTGGTACTCGGTTAAACACCCGCACTCTAGCGGCAGCTGTCGCTAAATCCAGGTCCTCCAAAGTAAAAATAAGTACCTAAGGTTTCGTTAGTTCCACCTAGTAGTACATCGTAGCAATTTGGATATTCGGAAACAACCTTTAAATCGTGTACCGAAATATTTTCATTTTCTGAATCGAACACTTATAAAATCCTCACAAAAGCAGCTTTTCCGTACTGTTCTTTGGAAAAATGTCCACTTCCCATTTGAGTAGTAGTGTGAATACCCGAAGTGTTCAAGTTGACTATTTCTACGCCAAATGATATCGAATCTGCAGAATCGTTCAAGAGTGTGAATAACTGTGACGGCCAATATCCAATCTCCTCATCGTTCGACCCAAATGACAGCAACCAATTCCCATAATTTGGATCCTGCGTTAACAAATATTAAGTAAATAAACGTGTGCATAAGCTTAGATTACTAGTAATGATATATTATTGAAAGAGACTTCCATTAGAAATTAACCTAATATTGTAACTTTACCTTTTTAATCTTGAAAGTAACATCATACTGAGGACCACCGTAAGTAGATACGGGAGAAATGGCGGCTCCGAGCGCAATTCTACGGCTAGTGTGGACAAATCCAGGACATAACAAATTGTAACATCACGTGTCTTGATAATCATCAGCCTTGTAATAAACCAAAATACCAAGAAAATGATTAATATAAAAATGGAAAATCAAATCCTTTGGATTTTAACCCAGAGGAAATATTAGTTTAAAAAATTAAAGTTAGGGATAACTTCAAAAAGAATAATGTATTTTATGATTATTTGATATTCACATAAAACTACGCATATCTTATGCAATCAGTTGAAAGAAAGAAAGACAATTCTCGTGTACTCATCGTCCAGTACACGAATAACCTGGGACGGTCATCCCCATCTATTTGCGGGTTAGCCTGCACATATGACCACACAATAAGGGTAAAAAAATAGTTAAGGAAAATGAAGGGTACAATGTGGGCTTGGAAAACCATCTAAAGTTGTTCATTAAAAAAAACATTCCACCAAAAAATTTAAAGTTTTCAAATTAGAAAGATTATATTAAAGTATGTTATGTTTTTAATTGAGTTTTTTGTCATCTGATTAATTGTTCAATTTCTCTACAACTTTCCCATTTTATATAAGGGTTAGCAAAATATGTAATTACTTACATGCCAACCAACTTCAATAACGTTAAGATTAACGCCTGTCGACCGGCCATTACCCAAATTTCTGACAAGCTAAATTCATTCGGGTGAGCGATTCGAGGTGCCCAAACGTTAAGAACTGCTTTTGCTTTAAAATATCTACCTTTAGGCGTAAACACAACTGCATGCTTTAACCAAATAAATCAGTAGAAGAAACATAAAATGTCTAACGTCTCTAATTTGATTGGAAAAATATATTGAGAGATTAATGTGTCAAGAAGGGGAGTTAAGAATCTTCTTAGTTGGTAATAAAGTATAACAAGTTGTTGTGTTTGTTACTTCAAGACCTCACGGGTGTGACCCGCAATGGATTTGTACCGATATAATGATTGCTTTTTTATGGAATAAATCATTTTAAAAAATTACGTTCATTCCTTATTTATAATTGTATTTTTCTGTATTTGTCTGTACACAAATTTCATTCAGGTTAATACAAAATTTCCAAACATGGGTTTATCATGACTATTATAGTAAATACCCAAAACATCTAGGAAGTGATACTACAAGAACAAATTTAAGAACAAACTGTTTACATTTTTTGTAAGGAGATGAATTTATTGCCATCAATGTTACACCCAGAAAAAAAATACATGCCAAATATAAGTTAACAGATATTATTTAATGTCTACATCTCATTGTTTTGAAAAATAACATCACATAACAACCTTAGAACTAACCTCATGGCTCTTGGGATTTATTTCAAATCTTGCTTGTGCTCTGAAAATATCTTCTCTGTTAATCTTTTAATTGGAATTGTCCCTTGTGGAAATATTTCACCATTTGTATTCCACAACTGAAAATTGTCAGTTATTTTGTCCGCTGAATGAAGTTCATTCATTCTATTGGGTGGCTGCTATTAAATATTTATCAATATAAATATCTAATAAATATCCAAAATTTTATGAAATAATAATTAGAAATCAAAATTAGTTTTTAAACCATTAATAAAATATAAAAATATACTACCATTGATATCTTTTCTTCTAATAAAGGAAAAAGTACAAAATAAGTCCCGTGGTTTCGCACTTTTTGACATATGATCTTGTACTTCAAAAATGACTAAAAAAGTCCTGACGTTAGCTTCAGAGTATCAATTTTAGTCTTCCGAACCTAAATTCCTCCCAAACCTATGGAAAATTACTTTTTCATCCCATTTTTTTACATTTTAGTCCCAAATCCTAAAATTTTTTTCAATTATATTTATTATATCAAAGTAGTATTAGGTTTGGAGTCCACTACTTCCGAATTTCACCAAACTCTCAACATCAAAGTCGTAGATCTAGGTCTCACGGATCCTCTTGTTTTGGAATCGCTCGATTCAGAGTACGTATGCGAAAGTTATGATTTTTCTACCAAAATGCAACGAACTAAGCCTATCAATCGCAACTCTCCCGAAACTCAACCAAAAACACAGAAACACTAACTCAAACCACAAAATACATAACAACAAAGTCGTACGCAATCGTGTCGCGGACAAACATGATTTGGATTCATCCAAATCGGGGTCCACACGAAAAAGTTACACCTATTCCCCCATACAAAATCGTGGTCCAAATCGTGGTTTGAGTTAGCGTTTCTGGGTTTTTGGGTGAGTTTCGGGAGAGTTGCGATTGATAGACTTAGTTCGTCGCTTTTGGTAGAAAAATCATAACTTTTGCATACGTACTCCGAATCGAGCGATTCCAAAATGAGAGGATCCGTGAGACCTAAATCTACGACTTTGATGTTGAGCGTTTGGTGAAATTCGAAAGTAGTGGACCCCAAACTTAATAATACTTTGATATAATAAATATAATTGAAAAAGAATTTGGGATTTGGGACTAAAATGTAAAAAAAATGAGATGAAAAAGTAATTTTCCATAGGTTTGGGACGAACTTAGGTTCGGAGGACTAAAAGTGATACTCCGAAGCTAACGTGAGGACTTTTTTAGTCGTTTTTGAAGTACAAGATCATATGTCCAAAAAGTGCGAAACTACAGGACTTATTTTGTACTTTTCCCTTTAATAAAGATGCTGAAATGCAGGTTGTTTATGAAATAAGATACAATCAATAATATCGCCATCAAGATTCTGCAAATGAAAAAAAAATTATAAAAGTTTAAGTCAAGATAAAAAAACTTACAATAATGTATAAACACAAAATCAAAGTAAGATAAATCAAAAAAGTTGAACTAAATTACCATAATTGTCTTCTTTACATGCTTGTTAATATTCTGGATGTACTCCTTTGTCATCTTCATCTTTTGTATCCCATCCGATGATTCAAAAGTTTTGTTTGTTTCCATGGAAGAGACATGGCAATTGAAAGAGACAATCAGAAGAAGGTAAAGAAGAGAAGCCGCAATGATAAAAATGGAAGCCATGTTTTAGATATGGAGGGTAAACCTAGTTTTGGTTGTGATTTAGCATGTCATAATAAAGTTATATAAATATGAAATGTTAAAATGAATAATAAGACTCGGAAATAATAACGACGTTTATTTATGGAATCTTATATTTTGGCAGGCTATATATAAGGCATTTTCGGGGATATTATAGGAAGATCCAGTTATCCATGTAATATTTATTTATGATCATACCATTTTAGCAAAAATGTATTTTTTTTCTAATACAATAAGACGTATGTAAACTGATATAAATTTATAGTTAAATTTTTTTATAGATGTAACTTACCATTATTTTTCTGCTACATAGGTCCCAAAACAAATTCGTGAAAGTATAATAAGGCAAGTAAAGGTCGCAGAATAATGAGGCAAAGTTGCATTCTGACCATTTTTTACAGTTGCAATAATGTCTCAGTTGAGGATTCAAATTTTTGTAAACGATATGAACAACTTCGTTATTGTTCGTGTTAATAAAATGCAAGCTTTTATTGATGGAAAAAGTATACCATAGACCTCATTTAAAAACCCCTCGTGATAAAACTCCATTGAAAAAATCCACCGGCACCGCTGAATAATGAGGCAAAACTCCATGGAAAATTCACAAACGAAAAAACCAAACTTTTTATTTAAGGTAAATTGCCCTCCCGTTCCTCTATTTTGCTTAAATTACTATTTTTGTCCCTACAGTTTCAAAAAAGATAATTTAGTCCTCCAGATTTAACTTAATAGCACCCTAAGGTCCCTCGTGCCAAAATTGGAAAATTTCTCCGGCTACCTGGGACCTAAAATGACCAAATTACCCTTTAGTCAAAAAATTAATAAAAAGGGTTCTCGCTTCGTCTCCCACTTCATCCCGGGTTGATCGATCTCGTCTCCCACTTCCTCGCTTCCAATTCCTTCCTTCCACTTTGTCACAGAACCTCCAACCACGAACAAGTCTGAACTTTCCACCACCTTCGACCCACCTCCAGGCCAAACAATCCCTTACCTCAACGCAGTGTCTCCCTCTCCCAGTTCACCTACTCCTTCCCCGTCTCCCCCGGCCCGAAGTTCATCCGCCTCCACTTCTACCCTACCAACACCTACCTAAGCTTCAAACTACCCATAGGTCTTCTCCATTTGGGCGGGAGGATTCACCCTCCTCACCAACTTCACAGGCAATGAGGATCAAACACAGTCCGTCGTTTACGTTAAAGAGTTCTTTGTAAATGTTGGAGACGACGAGCAGATCTTGAACGTGATGTTCGAACGAGCTCGGTCATCCCTAACGCGTACGTCTTCGTCAACGGGATCGAAGTTGTCTCCCTCTTTTAACTTTTTTTTTAGTTTTGACTAAAGGGCAATTTGGTTATTTTAGGTCCCTGGTAGTCGGAGAAATTTTCCAATTCCGGCACCAGGGATCTTATGGTACTATTAAATCAAATCTGGGGGACTAAATTATCTTTTTTGAAATAATAGGGACAAAATTAGTAATTTAAGCAAAGGAGAGGGACGGGATGGCAATTTACCCTTTTATTTATTATCTTCGATTTTCATACATAATAATACCACGATTTTTATTCCGCGCCCGCACTCTAGCGGCAGCGATCACTGCGTCCAGGACCTCCGAAGTAAAAAAAAGTACCAAATGTTTCGTCTTTCCCACCTAGTTGTACATTGTAGCAATTTGGATGTTCAGTAACAATCTCCAAATTATCTAATGAAATAGATCGATTTTCCCAATCAAATACTTCTATATTTTTCACATAAGCAGCTTTTCCGAATTGTTCTTTAGCAAAATGTCCACTTCCCATTTGGGTAGCGGTATGGATACCCGAAGAGTTCATGTTAAGTACTTCTCCGCCAAATGATACTCTAGTTGCAGAATCGTTCAGGATATTGAACAATTGCTTTGGCCAATATCCAATCTCCTCATTGTTCGAGCCGAATAATAGCAACCAATTCCCATTTTTGGGGTCCTGCCTCGGTAGATATAAGTAAATAAAATTGTACATAATCTTAGAGACTCATATAACAAAATTAGCCTAATTTTGTAACTTTACCTTTTCAATCTTGAAGGTAGCATCGTACTGATCACCATTGTAAGTAGATACGGCGGAAAAGCGTGCTCCGAGCGCAATCCTAGGATTAGTGTGGACAAAGCCAGGACAATGCAAATTATAACATCCGGTGGCCCGATAATTGTCCGCCTAGCATTAAACCAAAATGTAAAGGAAATAATTAATACGAAAATGGAAAAATTAAAAATCCTATGGTTCTTAACCAAGAGTTAGATATATATATATATATATATATATATATATATATATCTAAACTATATTAATGGATAACTTCAAGAAAATATTATGTGCTTTATGCAATAATAAATTCGATTCTATACATATCTTATGTTGTACTCTATTATCAAAGAAAACTTGTTCTAATTGTGTGAATAAAGAGCATGAAGAAGTGTGTTGTGGGGAAAAAGTGATGAGGGTGTCAAGGTTGATCTCTTGACGGCTTGAAGGTTCGTCTCAAGGTCGGCGCCCAACGATACAAACGTGATCAAACGACCACCACTACCTAACCGAAGCTAAGCTTCTATAACCAGGCTCTAATACCCGGCCGACCAAGCGCTAATGCCCGCCTGAAGACTAAGATACAAAAAGAAGCTTTGAGCTTGATATAAAATTTGTGTGGTTGATTGTTGGATGCTCCTGCTGCGTCTCCCAAGCGCTCTTTATATAGGCAGAGGATTCCTTCTCCTTCCTGCACTCAGTCTTCGTCTTTTCCTTGAACTCAGACTCTCTTTACGCTTATCTTTGGGGATGCTTATCCTTATCTTGAGCCGAAACCGTCATTATCGCTTAGTTCACTGGGTTTATCTCTTTCTATGGATTCGGAGTCCGCATTTATCGCCTTCTCTCTTAGAAGACTGACCGTGCACGGTCTCTTGATGTAGCTCATCAATGTCCAATGGGTGTCACCATGCAAGGGTCATGACACTCTACCTTTCGGAAGCTCTAAGTATCACTAGGCGAGGTCATGGCACCCTTGGAACCACAGGATATCAATAACTAGGGTATTGACACCCTTCGCCTTTCGAAACTTCTATGTGTTACTAGGCGAAGTGTCAACACCCCTTGCCTTTCAAAAGCTTTAGGTGTCTTTAGGTACAATGTCGACACCCCTTGCCTTTCGAAGGCCTTCAGTGTCACTAGGCATGGTGTCAACACCTTCCCTAAGTGAAAGCACCCATCTTGAGTGAAATAAGGTCTTGACACCCCCTTTAGGTAGATTAAGCTCTTAACACCCTCCTTGAGTGAAGACACCCATTTTGGGTGAAATAAGCTCTTGACGCTTCCTTTAAGTAGATTAAGCTCTTAGCAGCCTCCTTGAGTGAAAGCACCCATTTTGGGGGAAATAAGCCTTTAACACCTTCTTCAGGCGAGGTAAGCCTCCAACGCCTCTCTAAGGCCAGGCACACTCTTAAAATCTCTCTTAGGTGAAATGAGCCTTCGTCACCTCCACTATGCAAGACATGCTCTCAATACTTCTCTTAGGCAAGGCAAGCCGTTTTCACTTCCTTAAGTGAGGTAAGCCTTTAACACCTCCCCTGGGTGAGGTCGGCCTCTAATACTTCCCTTGGGTGAGGTCGGCCTAGCCTTTGACACTTCTATTGGGTGAGGTCAACCTCGGCCTTTGACACCTCCCTTGGGTGAGATCGGCCTCGGCCTCTGACACCTCCCTTGGGTGAGGTCGGCCTCGTCCTCTGACACCTCCCTTGGGTAAGATCGGCCTCGGCCTCTGACACCTCCCTTGGGTGAGATCGGCTTCGGCCTCTGACACCTCCCTTGGGTGAGGTCGGCCTCGGCCTCTGATACCTCCCTTCGGTGAGGTCGGCCTCGGCCTTTGACACCTCCTTTGGGTGAAGTCGGCCTCGGCCTTTGACACCTCCCTTGGGTGAGGTAAGAGAGGTCCAAGAACTCCCTTTTATGAAAGGTGAAATATCCATATTAGTCACTCTTGGAAAGTAAAGTAATTCGGGAAGTCACTTTTCTCCCGCCAAAAGTCACGCATAACACCTCCTTGCAAGGGGCAAAATATCCTTTTTGGTCACTTAGGGGAGATAAAGTGCTTATAGAAGTCACACTCCTCCACTCACATACCTTTGTCTTTTTTGCCTTTCTCCACTCACATGCATTTGTCCTTTTTCCCTTCCTTTAGTCACACCAATAAGACCCCCCACTACAAAGAGGCAAAGTATCCACTTTGGTCACTCAAGGAGGGAAAAGCTCTTCATGAAGTCACTTGCACCTTCTTTTAAGTCACCTTAAGAAGGCAAAGTCTCTCCTTTAGTACCTTCCACAAGGACAAGTGTTTCAAGAAGTACCAAAAATGGTCACTCTCAAAAGGTAAAATTACCATAACACTACCGTGGGAAGGCAAATTATTTTTATGCTCCAACAAAGTGTAACCAAAATTTAAATTCTGATCACTCAAACAATCAATTTTTTTTAAAAATCTAATGTATTCAATTGAAAAAGAAAATCTTGCGTACTTACCGTCCAGAACACAAAAAGCCTTGGGCGGTTATCTCCATTCATTAGTGGGTCAGCCTGCAAATACGTTCAAACAATAAGGATGAGAAATATAGTAATAAAGAAATGAAGGGGTAAGTACAACGTGGATTTGGAAAACTTCCTCAAGCTGATACGAATTTACATTTGGTACCATAGGATTTTGCTTTTCTAGAACAAAATTATGAAAACGGACTTCATAATGTATTTTATAAGTAGTGGGATGAGATCATGAGATATTGTTACGCGCTGCTTTATCATGTAGTGTAGTTTTGTAGTTTGAAAAGAAATATATAATTTTATATAGATACTGAACAATCTTTTTGTTACTTCGAACATAATTTTAACTTTTTTATATTCTTTCTAAACTATAAACCCTAAATTTGATGTATTTGTAATTCAAATTATTTATAAAATTTTCAGTTTCATAGTTAATTATCCTAGCTCGTGTCGACGAATGGTTTCGTTGGTCAAACTAGCTCTCGTACGTTGAATTAATCTCAAGATCTTCTTTTATATTTAGATACTTTTAGATAGAAAGCGTAAACCCGCAGTAAGAAACGGAATGATGTGTCTGTTTTGCTAAAGCCTTGTTTGTTTGCTGCTGGGTCGGAGGCTTGAGGTTGTCTCAGCTTCCTCCCTCACGCTTGTTCATAACCTTTTGCTTATTATAATCATTTTACCAACCCGAAAAAAATTCCTCCCATTTTGATGTCAAGATTGATTCATCAACAATATGTTGTTGACAGTTTTTATATAGAAGTTAGCAAAATATGTAAGTACTTACATGCCAACCAACTTCAACAGTGTTAAGATCTACGCCAAATTTACCGGCTGTAACCCAAATTTGTGATAAGCTGAACTCATTTGGATCAGCGATATGAGGTGTCCAAAGGTTGAGATCTGCTTTTGCTCCAGTATATCTACCTGGAGGAGAATATACAACTGCATACTGTAACCAAATAAATTAGTATTTTGACCCAAAAAATAAAATAAATTAGTATCAAATGTCCTCTAATTTGGTTGAAAAATATATATTTAAGAAAGTAAGGTAGAAGGGAAGTTAATAATATCCCTAGTAGATAATAAGGTATAACACAATGTTGTCTTGATGTGTTACTTTTTTGTATACGAAGTTAGTTAGTGATTTGATATATAGCTATCATCCACAATCTAATTAGAGAGATGATTGGAATATTTAATTATGGACGAACATATATTTTGTCAAGGGGTATAAAGTATAGATTGATTTAACGGACATCTAGACTTCAAACTAAATAATGTGTAATCTATGTTGTAAATAATTTATCTTAAAAAAATTCTAAAAGTAGTATCGGTTAAGTTTAAAAAATAGAACAAATAAATTTTAAATAAATGTACTTTATTCCTCAAAAACCATATATACACAAAAGTAGCAAACTTTTATAGTGGTTATCAATGTTTTCAAAAAAAATTTGGTAAATAAAGTATAAATTCCTTGTAATATGGAAGTTGTTTTAGTTTTTTATTAATAAAGTATACTTACTAAAAAATTCCTTGCTTCTCTGGTATATATATGTGAGTTTTTGGTAAATAAAATATATAACGAAATTTGAACATATTCTTTTCAT
Organism: Hypericum perforatum; assembly: GCA_012979155.1. Classification (NCBI taxonomy): domain Eukaryota; kingdom Viridiplantae; phylum Streptophyta; class Magnoliopsida; order Malpighiales; family Hypericaceae; genus Hypericum; species Hypericum perforatum. The sequence continues at coordinate 31,075 of SOPF01027239.1, read as the reverse complement.
TAATGAGTTTTCTATTTTTTAAAAGTAGAATACCTTAATAGGAATAAATTTATTTTAAATCATCATGCCTTGATTTTGTTTACATAATTACATATACTAATCATCTAATTAGTTTGTCACAAATCTAGCTTGGCAACTAGGATCGGTAGATATATTCAAAGTCACAAATAACTTGTTATACAGAAACCACATTTATACCTATTCAATGACTACCTTTATAAGGAATAAATTATTCAAAAAATATTTCTATAATTCCTTATTTCACATTGTATTTTTCTGTATAAAAAATTTATCATTACAAATTTACCAAATATGGTTTTAAATAACTGCACGAGGATTAGTAAGTTAAAAAGGTAGGAAGTAAAAATACAGTAACAAATTGAAGAAAAAATAAACGTTTTTATAAGCAAATGAATTTATTACCATTCAAGAGTGAAATTTATATTAACATATATTACTAAAATATCTATATCACATTTTATTGACAATATCATCACAGTTAAAATGTCTGAATAACATTTTCTTGACAAATAACATCACAAACAACTTTTGAACTCACTAATAATTTCATTTGCTTATTTTACCTTAAAAATACACTTACTTCATGGGCAATATCTGTTGTAAATTTTGTACGTGCTCTTATAACATCTTCTGTTGATCGTTTAATTGGAATTGTTGCTTGTGGGCATTTTTCACCATTTGTGTTCCACGACTGAAAATTCTCAAATTTTTGGCGGGTGGAATGAAGCTCATTCATTATTTTTGGTGGCTCCTAATATTTATTTATATAAAAATACAAAATTTAATTAAATCATATACATGAATCAAAGTCTACATCCATTTAAACCACTTGAAAATATAAAGGATATATTACCATTGGTATATTTCCTTTCAATAAAGGATGGTAAAAAGCTGGTTGTTTGTGAAATAAAATACAATCTATAATATCACCGTCAACGCTCTAAAAAAAATTATATAAAAACTTAGTCAAGAAAGAGACGATGATACTTAAACATTAATCAAAGTAAGAGCAATAAAAAAGATTGAACTAAAATACCATTATAGTCTTCTTTACATGCTTGTTAATGTTTTGGAGGTACTGCTTTATCATCTTCATCTTTTGCATCTCGTCCAAAGGTTTTAAAGCCTGGCTGGTTTCTATGGACGAGACATGACAATTTAAAGAGACAATAAAAAGAAGGTACAAAAGAAAAGTTGCAATGGAAGACATGTTTTAGATGTGTAGACAAAACCTAGTTTTTGCAAATCATAATAAAGAGGTATAAATAGAAGGTGTCAAAATGAGTAGTCAAACTCGGAATTAATACTAATAAAAAATTGATATACATGGACTTTTATATTTTAGCAGGCTATGTAATACCTCGGGTAATAAATTTATTTAAGTCAATGATGTTAATTTTCTACTAAATAGGTCCCAGAAAACGTGAAACTATAACAAGGCAAATAAAGTTCCTAGAAATAGTAGAATATAAATAGCGTTATTTACTTTTTGTAAATGCACATATAATTTTACTTTGGCGGCTTCAAGAAATTTTCCACCAAAAGATTTCTCTTTCTAATTTTCGTTTCTTGACATGAAATGACCAATAAGGTTTAGAATTAATGATAATGAAAATACGGCTATGCATAGAGTTCTATATTTTAGAAAGTTAATATTTATTAGAAGCACGTAAAGATTTAGTGAGCTCGGATAGTGTTCTGAATAAGACCCCGCAAAACAGACAAAGCAAATGCGTTACACTATATAAATTTTTAGGGATTTAGACAAATTTAAATTTTATTTTTCTCCGCGACAATAGTTTTTTTATTTTGTAATAGGTGAAATTTGAACTTAAAATTCGTTGTCATGCTATTCACCAATAATATAGTTTGTTATGTTCTATTTAAAAGGTGATTATTTCAATAATATCTTTTATTTGTAAGACTTAACACACATGACCTCTTTAATCACATTTCAACATAACATTTTTTAGCAATGTGAGAATATTCAATGAACTAGGAACAAATCATCCGAGGTCCGAAAGGTTTTCTCTGGTGATAGGTGTAATATCATCTTTCATGATAGAAATGATCCTGGATCATGACGAATTTCATACACCCATTTTTATTCGTCAACGACTTTAATGTTAAATAACTTGTCTCCAACGTAACTCCGTTGCTAGCTCCCTAATTTGTCATTAACAATGTCCAACCTTTTCTTTCACATAATTTGAGGATTTTTGTGAATTTGAAATTTTTTGAATTCGTGAGAAAATGATATTCGAGTTCACTCAATGATTCTCAATGGAGTTGGATGGCAATGTGTGGACTCAAATAAATTCCTAAGTACCCCATCGTATAGCAGAGACAATTTTCCAAGCCATAGTCCACATCCTCGTTTAAATAAATCCAATTTTTAAATAAATAACATACCTAATTACAATGTTAGAAATTAAACCCTTGATTTCTTCTAAATTCTGGACATCAATTCCAGAATGTGTGGTTGGGGTGCCATGTAATCACAGAACAAAGTCATTTCAGCGTTGAAAAGTTCCGCAGCCTCCCATAACTGTACTTTCAAACCACATGGAGCATTTTAATGAGATTAAACAAAAATTAAGTCTCGAACTCTCAATCACATCACACTAACAATATACAATATATATCAATATATATATATATATATATATATATATATATATATATTTCAAACTTGAGAAAGACTTGTTTATAATTTTATTTCTAGAAATCTTCCCTAAATGAATTGTTTTTCTCTCTCCAATTCCCTTACATAGTACCATATCTCGGTTCTGCACCACCCTTTTAGCTGCAGCTATTGCTAAGTCCAGGTCCCCCGAAATAGAAATGAGTACCATAGGCTTTATTATTGGGAACTTGTTCTATATTGTAGCAACTTGGGCGATCAGAAACCAAGCTCAAACCGTCTAATGGTACAGATTGATTTCCCGGACCAAAGACCACAAGATTTCTCATATAAGCAGCTTTCCTGAATTTCTCTCCCGCAAAATGCCCACTTCCCATTTGCGTAGTGGTGTGTACGCCTGAAATTTTTTGGTTAACTATTTCTCCGCCAAATTGTACCGAAGTTGCCGAATCTTTTAAGTGTGTGAATAGTTGCGACGGCCAATATCCGATCTCCTCGTCGTTGGGGCCAGACAATAGCAACCAATTCCCAGTATTTGGATCCTGTATCAACATAAATGTTACAATTTGTTTGTTTAATTTATAAACAAATTAAATACTCTTGCAACTACCAATATAGGCTGACATGAGCTTTGATTTTGTAATGTTTTGATCTCATGATAAAAATTATATATCTAAGCAAAAAATTTAAGACAATGCAAATTTATCATATTCAAAATAAGTTCACGACTCTTGCTAACATACGTAAGTAAATAAAATTGTCGTGGACTTGGTACTTTCACCTTTTCAACCTTTATGATGAATTCATATTGAGTACCGTTGTAAGTGGACACAGGAGAGATGGTCCCTCCAAGCGCAATTCTCGAATTAGTGTGAACAAAGCCAGGACATTGCAAATTGTAACATCCGGTATTTTTATAACCATCAGCCTTGTATTAAACCAAAAAGCCAAGTTAATAATGAATAGCCAAATAGGAATACAAAATTGAGGGATAACTTCAAGAAAGTATTATGTAGATAATGCAAAAAAAATAAGATCTCCACATATTTTATGTACGCTCAACTGAAAGAAAATATAAAAATTAATCTTGTACTCACCGTCCAGAACACAAAAAACCTCGTACGGGCATCGCCATTGAATACTGGGAAAACCTGTGAATATGTCCAAATAATAAGGGCGAGAATTGACATCCTTCATTCCTCTTAAAGAAAATAATAAAGAAATGAAGGATGCATCGTGGATATGGAAAACTATCTGTAGAGTAATATGAATTTATTTTCTGTTACCATATAACTTGGCTTCTTTAGAATAAAATCTTTAAAAAGGGTAATTTAATGTAATTTATATGTTTTGAGATAGACTATGTACATGATTTTTTTGAACGATTTGAAAAAAATAATTAATTATTGTTATTGTTTAAAATATATCCTGACATGCTCGTAATATTTTAAAATCGTAATTCCAATTACTAGACTACGATCTATAACTAATGCCAAATATTTTTCATATAAATTTCTGATTATAATCCCATTAATTCTGGTCGGTTCATCCATTTTTTTCACGTAAACTCGAATGACAGCTCCACTAATTCGGGCAGGACTGACCAATAAACCATTCAAGACCAAATTTGCCAATTAATTGAGAAGTGTTGCCGGTGGATGAGAATGAGAGAGAGAGAGAGAGAGAGAGAGAGAGAGAGAGAGAGAACGGAGAAGGGGGAGGTCTGGTTAGGCTAATTAGGGTAGAGGTATTTATTATCACTGACCTACATTTTTTAACTGTGAAGTCTATATTAAAGTTTATTCTTTTCTCAGTCGAAGATTCTTTTAATTCAATTAATTGCTCTATAATCCTCCCGTTTTGATGTCAAGATTGAATTTCAAAAAACTGAATCATAGTATTATATTGATAATATTAAGTACCATTGAGCTATACAGAAATACTTACGTGCCAACCAACTTCAACAGTATTAATATCACCTTGTTGACCAGCTGCAACCCAAATTTGGGACAAGCTGAATTCTTCTGGACCAGTAACTTGAGGTGCCCATACGTTGAAACTTGCTTTTGCTCCAAAATATGTACCCTGAGGCGTAGTTGCAACTGAATGCTGTAACAAAAGAAAAATTAAAAAATCTCAGGTCTCTGATTACAATTGAAAGTAATTAAGCAAAGGGAAGTTAAGAATCTTCTCTGATTACATGAATAAGGTATAACAAGCGTTGACTTGTCTTATATTACCCCACAACTAAATTTAAGGAAAAATGAGTGCACAATAGCAAATTGCACGGTCTGCACGCTCCGATTAAACAAAATTGTTTTCGTTCCTTATTTATCACTACTATTTCCATCTACAGGTAATTACATGATCATTAGTATTAATAAGACCCAAATCATTTCCAAAGCGATACTACAAGAACAAACTTAAGAGAAATATGATTTTTTTAAGTAAAATGATATTTTGGGGGTTTATGTTATATAGTATCTTGAATCAGATATTAATCAAAATCTGAATTATGTGAAGCGTTTGGAATATAACAAAAAAATTTGGATTCTTAAAAACTTGAATTTGATATATGTTAAACCAAAATAATATTCTTACAAGTTAATCTAAATATTTATTTTTTAAAAGATAATCCAAGTGCTTTGATAGTAGTAAATGATACTACCATTAGCCAAAAAAGTTTTCACAAGAAACAAATATACTTGAACATATAAAGTAATAGAAATTCTTAAAAAAAATATATCTCATTGTTTCGACAAATAAAATTACTCAATAATCTTTGAACTAACCTCGTGGATTAGATCATCATCTGCTGCAAGTTTTGCAGGAGCTCTTAGAATATCTTCTTCCGTCATTCGTTTTATAGGAATTGTCGCATGTGGACATTGTTCGCCATTCATGTGCCACAATTGAAAATTCTCGGTTATTTTGCCTCTTGGATGAATTTCATTCTTTCGTTTTGGTGGCTCCTATTTAACGTTCATTAACATAAGAAAAATTCAATAAAAATAAAAATTGTGTTACAAAATTTACTCCCAACTCAATCATTAATAAAACATTAAAAAATATACCATTGATATTTTTCCTTTTAATAAAGGATGATCGAATGCTGGCTGTTTATGAAACAAAATACAATCTATAATGTCACCATCAGAACTCTGCAAATGTACATATTCACATAAAAGTTTAGGCAAGAAGAACTCATGATGACCTACAAAATACAAATAAATCAAACTAAATGAAATACAAACACATCAAATCACAATTTTTTTAACAATGGTACCATTATAGTCTTCTGCACATGTTTGTTAATATTTTGGAGGTATTCCTTTATCATCTTCATCTTGTGCATCCCATCCAATGCTTTAAAAGTTTGGTTTGTTTCCATGGTGGAGACATGGCAAGTTAAAGAGACAACAAGGAGAAAGTAGAGAAGAAAAGTTGCAGTTGTAGTCCTAATGGAAGCCATGAAAAATATAAGTAGCTCAATGGCTTATTGTTCTTGCTTTCTCATTGATCATAGACCTATATATATAAGTAACTAGTGTTATCTAGGCTTTGGGTCAAGGTCGATCAAATCTAGATTTAATTCTTAAAATCTTAAGATTTTACGATTCAAAATTGGCAAAGGGAGATATATCATTGTAAAATCAAGAGCTAAATAAAATATATGAGATCTCTGCTATAAATCTTAAAATTATAAAATCTACAATTTAACATAGTGGATTTTTTGTTTTAGAGTTGGAGTTTTCTGATTAAAGATCCTTTTTATTGAAAATAATATCATGTTTTTACTTAGTTTTGATATAGATATTAAATATTTATTAATTAGTATGATATAAATTATCATGTAATTCTAATCATAACCATAATTCCTTGTATATATTAGTGTATCATACAAATAACTTAAACTTACAAATAACTTTGAAATATAATAAGAAGATAGAATAAGGTAATTATGCTCACTGTTTCAATTATATAATTGATCATTCTGTTGTTTGTTCATTCTTACGAACCTTTATCCGTGTTTGTTCATGCTTATGGTCATGACTCACTATTACGTTCATAACTTCTTGCATATGTTTGTCCAAAAAAATTTAGATGAGTTTGAGAAAATTATGTTTTAAGATGATGTTTGAGATAATGAGTATCTACGATTTATTAATAAAATAATAAATTTTATGTTAGATTTATTTCTTTAATATATTTACAATATTATCAATTATGTAAAATCTTACGATTTGTTGTACGATTTTATGATCTACATTTTTTCTATGCTCAAACGATTTCAAATGGAATCCGATTTTGACAACCTTGCTTAGGGTTACAACGTAGTCATTTGTACATATGCCTAATCTGAAATATATCATTTCCTAATCAGACCATACTTCCTAAGTAGAGATACACACAATTAGGGAACGTTTTTCGAAAAAAAGGAGTCATCCCTTATGTTGCCATGTTTTAGATGTGAAGGAATAACATTCTTTTCAAAAAAAATATATTGATAAGGAAAATAAAGATAATTAAAGATACAATAATTAATTACATATTTATTTAATACTAATTATGCTCTCAGCCATTAATAACCATCAGATTTAAAATTTAAAGCCAAAATCTTTATTTAATGATCAATAATTATATATTGATAAGAAAAATAAAGATAATTAAAGATACACTAATTAATTACATATCTATTTAATACCAATTAATCCCATTTTTTAAATAAATATTATACCTACTTACAATGTCAGAAATTAAACCCTTGATTTCTTATAAATTTTGGACATCAATTCCATAATGTGTGGTTGGGGTGCCATGTAATCACAGAACAAAGTCATTTCAGCGTTGAAAAGTTCCGCAGCTTCCCATAACTGTACTTTCAAACCACATGGAGCACTTTAATGAGATTAAAAAAAAAAAGTGTCAAACTCTCAAATCACATAACACTAAAATATAATTCTCTGATTTCACACACACACATATATATATATATATATATATATATATATATATTAACAATATACAAAGACTTGCTTATAATTTTATTTCTAGAAATTGAATTGTGTTTGTCTATCCAATTCCCGTACAAAGTACCAGATCTCGGTTGTGCACTACCCTTCTAGCTGCAGCTATTGCTAAATCCAGGTCCCCCGAAATAGAAATGAGTACCATAGGCTTTATTATTGCCAACTTGTTCTACACTGTAGCAATTTGGGTTATCAAAAATCATGTCCAAACCGCCTATTGGTACAGATTGATTTCCCGGACCAAAGACCACAAGATTTCTCATATAAGCAGCTTTCCTGAATTTCTCTCCGGCAAAATGCCCACTTCCCATTTGGGTAGAGGTGTGTACACCCGAAAGTTTTTGGTTAACTATTTCTCCGCCAAATTGTACCGAAGTTGCCGAATCTTTTAAGAGTGTGAATAGTTGCGACGGCCAATATCCGATCTCCTCGTCGTTGGAGCCAGACAATAGCAACCAATTCCCACTATTTGGATCCTGTATCAACATATATGTTACAATTTGTGTGTTTAATTTATAAACAAATTAAATACTCTTGCAACTATTAATATAAGTTGACATGAGCTTTGATTTTGTAATGTTTTGATATCATGATAAGAAATATATATATATATATCTAAACCAAAAAATTTAAGACAATGCAAATACAAATTTATCATATTCAAAATAAGTCCACCAATCTTGCTAACACATATAAGTAAATAAAATTGTAGTGGACTTGTACTTTTACCTTTTCAACCTTTATGATGAATTCATATTGACTACCGTTGTAAGTCGATACAGGAGAAAGAGTCCCTCCAAGCGCAATTCTCGGATTTGTGTGAACAAAGCCAGGACAATAAAAATTGTAACATCCAGTATTTTTATAACCATCAGCCTTGTATAAAACCAAAAAGCCAAGGAAATAATGAATATGAATACAAAATTAAGGGATAGCTTCAAGAAAGTATACGCAAAAATAAATAAGATCTATACATATTTTATGTACGCTCAATTGAAAGAAAATATATAAATAAGTCTTGTACTCACCGTCCAGTACACAAAAAACCTCGGACGGGCATCACCATTTAATCGTGGGTAAACCTGTAAATATGTCCAACTAGTAAGGGTGAGAATTGAAATCCTTCATTACTCTTAAAAAAAATATAAAGAAATGAATGGTGCATCGTGGATATGCAAAACTATCTATAGAGTAATATGAATCTAATTTCTGTTGCCATATAATTTGGCTTCTTTAGAATAAAATTTTTTAAAAAGGTAATGTAATGTAATTTATATGTTTTGAGATAGACTATGGACATGAAATTTTCTGAACAATTTGAAAACAATTTAATTATTATTGTTTAAAATATATACTGACATGCTCGTAATATTTTAAAATCTTAGTTCGAATGATCAGACTAAGATCTATTACTAATGCCAAATATTTTTCATATAAATTTCTGATTATAATTCCATTAATTCTGGTCGGTCAATCATTTTTTTTCACAGAAACTCGGATGACAGCTCCCCTAATTCGGACAGGACTGACCAATCAAGACCAAATTTGCCAATTAATTGAGAAGTGGAGCCGGTGGATGTGGCAGTTGGAGAGAGAGAGAGAGAGAGAGAGAGAGAGAGAGAGAGAGAGAGAGAGGTTAGGCTAATTAGGGTAGAGGTATTTATTATCATTTACTTACATTTTTCAATAATGAAATCTATATTAAAGTTTATTCTTTTTTCAGTCGAAGTATTCTTTTAATTCAATTAATTGCTCTATAATCCTCCCATTTTGATGTCAATATTGAATTTCAAAAAACTGAATCATAGTATCATATTGAAATATTAAGCACGATTGAGCTATACAGAAATACTTACGTGCCAACCAACTTCAACAGTATTAACTTCAACTCCTTCACCAGATGAAACCCAAATTTGGGACAAGCTGAATTCTCCTGGACCAGTAACTTGAGGTGCCCATACGTTGAGACTTGCTTGTGTTCCAAAATATTTACCATCAGGCACAGATGCAACTGCATACTGTAACAAAAGAAAATTTTAAAAAAATCTCAGGTCTTTAATTACAATTGAAAGTAATTAAGCAAAGGGAAGTTAGGAATCTTTTTCTGATTACAAGATTAAGGTATAACAAGCGTTGATTTGTCTTATTATTACTCCACGACTAAATTTACAGAGAAATGAGCGCACAACAGCACATTGCACGGTCTGCACACTCCCATTAAAAAAATTATTTTGGTTCCTTATTTATCACTACATGATCATGAGTATTAATAAGACCCAAATCAGGTCCAAAGCGATGTTAAAAGAACAAATTAAGAAAAATATGATTTTTTAAAGTAAAATGATTTTTTTGTGGATTTATGCTATATAGTAACTGAAATTAATAAGTTAATTCAAATTTGAATTATGTGGAGCGTTTGAAATATAACAAAGTTTTGTTGGATTCTTAATAATCTGAATTTGATATCTATTAAACGAAAATAATATTCTTACAACTTCATCTAAATGCTTATTTTTTAAAAGACAATCCAAGTGGTTTGATAGTAGTAAATGATATTACCATTAGCCAAAAAAAGTTTTTACCAAGAAACAAATATACTTGCATACATAAAGTAATAGAAATTCTTAAATAAATATATCCCATTGTTCCGACAAATAAAATTACTCATTAATCTTTGAACTAACCTCGTGGACTAAATTATTTGTTGCAAGTTTTGCAGGAGCTCTTAGAACATCTTCTTCCGTTATTCGTTTCATAGGAATTGTCGCATATGGACATTGTTCGCCATTCATGTGCCACAATTGAAAATTCTCAGTTACTTCGCTTGTTGGATGAATGTCATTCTTTCGTTTGGGTAGCTCCTATTTAACATTCATTAACATTTAAAAAATTCAATAAAAATCAAAATTGTGTTAAAAAATTTACTCCCAATTTAATCATTAGGAAAAGAAGAAAAAAAATAACGTACCATTGATATTTTTCCTTTTAACAAAGGATGATAAAATGCTGGCTGTTTATGAAATAAAATACAATCTATAATGTCGCCGTCAGAACTCTGCAAATTTACATATTCACATAAAAGTTCAGTGAAGAAGAACTCATGATGACCTATAAAATACAAACAAATCAAACTAAACGATATACAAACACATCAAATCACAATTCTTTTTAACAACGGTACCATTATAGTCTTCTGTACATATTTGTTAATGTTTTGGATGTATTTCTTCATCATCTTCATCTTGTGCATCTCATCCAATGCTTTAAAAGTTTGGTTTGTTTCCATGGTGGAGACATGACAAGTTAAAGAGACAATAAGGAGAAAGTAGTGAAGAAAAGTTGCAGTTGTAGTCCTAATAGAAGCCATGAAAAGTATAAGTAGCTCAATGGCTTATTGTTCTTGCTTTCTCATTGATCATAAACGTGTATATATACAAGTAACTAGGGTTCAGTAGGCTTAGGTTTACAACCTAGCCATTATACATATGCCTAATAAAGATACACACAATTATGGAATATTTTTCGAAAAGAAAGTCATCCCTTATGTTGCCATGTTTTAGATGTGAAGGAATAACCTAGTTTTGGTAGCCAATAATGAGTGTGCGTTAAAATGAGCATTAAGACCTGAAATCAATAACAATTAAAAAAAATATGGTTGTAAATGGAGGTTTATGGTTTAGCAGGCTATTTATGATTTTCAGGAACATATATGTAACTCGGACGTAACTTATGTAACAAATTTATGGTTTGCTGATGTACTTGGAAAGAAAGAAACAGAATCGTCTTGGACAAAGAAACGTATCAATGCAGATTTTTTCAACATTCAGTACAATAGACCATTCATAATAATTTTATTCTAGTCAAATACATTTAATCTTAAAATTTTCAAAAAAATTTACCAGAAAAGGATTAGATGTAACGTAAAGTGCAGGGACTAAATTGAAAACACCGAGTCGTGAAATGACCAATATGAAAATAGGCTAAACCCGGCGCACTCAACCGACCCCAAGTATTATAATATCCAAAGAAACAAGCCCAGAAAAGAAAACCAACAAAACCTATAGTCGTCTTCTTCTTCTTCTTCTTCTCCCGGGTGGGTCTTCGATGGACGGTTACCACCATCACCCCTACGCGAGACCACCGCCACCACTTCAACCGCCGGCGGATCCCAGCTTCTACCACCTTCAGGGAAGACCGCCTCCGCCTCCTCCGCCTCAGCTCCCTCCACAGAACGCGTGGTACCCTAACCAATTCCAATACCAGCCTCCGCCGCCTTCGCACTCCCCTTCTCCTCCTCCTCCTCCCCAGAGCTGGGGCCCACCCCTCCCGCCTTATCCCCCGCCCCAGCCTTCTTACCCTAACCACTTCCCACCTCCTCCCCGCCCTCATCCTTATCCCAATCAGGTGAATAGTAACTGCCGCTGCCTCCTATTCTTTCGTTTTTTTTCTTTCGAATATGCGGAATGTGTATCGGAATTGATGCATTGACACGGTGTGATTGTTGGTTGGTTTTTTAGGAGTGGGCGAATCCGAATTGGGGGCAGCATCAAGGCTGGGACTACTCTGGTGAGTATTCTTTCCTTTTTTTAGTGCTTCTTGTTCCGTTACGTGGTCTTGTTTTGGTTCCGAGGATCTTGGAAACGATGATACAATGCAGAATCTTGTGTTGATGGGGTTAAATTGGTTGCAGTTTCTCTTTTCGTGTACATGGGAGTCAAACTTGACAGTTTGCTTAATGATAAGTTTCATGTATTAACCATTGTGTGATTATATGTTCAGACCGTAGAAGATTTTGTGGAGATTTTTATTATGAGATTATGATTGGATGTTTGATTTTTGGGTTTTGATGATTCTTTTAGCTGCAGGGCCCCATACGAATGCGGAGGATTGGGCTGCCAAGGCTCGGGCATGGGCAGCCTCGAAGACAGTGGAGGATCAGCATCCGCAATCTCAATACCCGCAACCAATCAAACCAGAGGGACAGGGTCAGTTTCATGGTCAGCATATTCAGCCGAGCGATTCACATTATCAGGGTGCTCAGCAACTGCCATTTCCTGCTCCTGGATATCAAGAGTATCCAGTTACATCTACTGCTTTGCATCAGCCCCCTCCTTATCCTGGCGAGCATCTGAGTCACCAGTTTGGAGTTTCTACTGCAAGTTCATCTTCTCATCAGCAGGAGGTACCTTCTAGTTATTCTACTGTTACAGGTAAACGTTTTACTTAGATATATGATACATGCTTCTAAAGCTTAGGTCAAAGAACTGCAGTTATGCACTTTGCCACTTCATTGAATTCAATTTGCCCTTGTTTATGGTGCCTGGAGTGGCTGTACTGATCGTTCAGAGAACTTTATTAGAATAGCCATTAGGATACGGCTTCCGAGGAAGCAGGTAGTTGGGCTTCCTTCCTGTAGAAGCAAACTCACCTATCTGGCGCGGAAGTGGAATTCCACATTAGCCTCCAATATTCTCAAGACTTAACTGCCTGTGGCTTATGTTGAGCCTACTCATGTTTACTGTTTAACTTTGTTGCTAGCGTCTGCCTTCTTCGTGAACACGGAGGAGCAGAATGGTTGAGTTGTGAAGCATTTTTTTATTCTTCTCTGAAACTGTTCCATGCATTCGGTTACAAACTAGTTGGAGTTGGTTCCCAATAAATAGAGACTGATTCATGCGTGGAGACATATGACTTGGTGTATAATGCTGCTTACGTGGTGATTTCAAATTTCGCATGGAGACATATGACTTAGTGTATAATGCTGCTTACGTGGTGGTTATAAATTTTATTCATGTGTTATCTAAAAACTTTGTAAAACAGTTCTGCTGTTTTAAATGCTGGAATTTTAGGTCCATCATGTTCTTAACTTCTTCTCTGTTTAAAACCTGCGTGATTATGTCTTAGGGGAAGTTGATGGTTTGATTATGCACATTTGATTGAGCTTATTAAACATGCAGATATGGATCATGAGTTGTCAGTTGGTTAATTTGTTGCATTCATGTCTTAATATGTTATTCGTTCCCAATTCCTTTTCCTTAGTTTCTCACCTGAATGGCAGGCAACTATAATCACATGGAGCAACCATACAACTCTATGCCTTTACCCAGTTCCACGATTCACGAGGAACAGAATAGGCAACTTTCTCCTCCTTTTGGCAAATCAGTGTTGCCCGACCATTCCTTTGCATATGGAGGTCAAGGATCAGGTCTTGGACCAGATCCTAGAGATCAACCTTTAAATTTTGTTCATACCCATCATGACCCTGCCGGAGACGTTAGGGGCTCTGTTTCTGGTACATCCTTGTCTTCTGTTAGTTCATGGACTCCTAATGTTGCTGCTGGTACACTTTATCCCCCTTTTCCTCCAGCCCGTTCTTCAGTAGCACAGGTATCAGCTCTACCACTGCACAGATTTTTCAACAACTCTGTGATTGTTCTCTATTGGGCGATCAGAAGTAAAAAAATAAAAACTAATTACATTTATTATCTTTCATCTGACTTATTCCTGCCATTTTTAGCATGATCCTAGTGTACCATTTCCTTCAACTGTCACTGGAACTGCTGCCCCACCATTTGCAAGCTACTCTTCTATGTCAAGTTTTCAGCCAACTGTTCCGTCTGTTGCATCATATAATGTTGCGGCAGGAACTGATTTTAACTCGATAACAAGCTTCCCAGGTGATAGTTATGGGGTTCCTAATGTTTCTGATCGCCCCAAAAAGGTACACTCTATTTTTACTTTTGCTGCATCATATGCGAATTAGGTACAATTGAAAATACAGAAGGTTATTGTTGATTGGATTAGGAAAGAATCAGTATGGATGAATCTTTTTATTTTCTTGTTAAGTGACAATAACTAAGGGTCATGTGGAAATTCTCTCAGGCTTCTGTGCCTAATTGGCTTAAAGAAGAAATAATTAAGAATGCATCAGTCATCACAAGGTCTGCTGCGGATCATCAAGCAGATGAAAACAAATCTACTGAAGATGAAGGTGTTGACAAATCCTTAATCAAAGGTGATCAGGCAGACAGCAAAAGCATCGATTCAGCTCGGTCGACTGAAGAAGAAGAAGATGATGAGGTATTTCAGAATTTTAGCCAAAAAAATTAATCTGTTCTTTAGTTCCTTCTTTGAATTGATAATCTAATTTCACTGGCTTAGAATACCTGAAATCATATTTCATGCATGTTTCAAAACAAGGAAAAAGGTCCATGTCTTGGAAGATGTTGACTTCCTTATTCAGCTCTCCACTTTTCTTGGCACCATGCAGGATGACGCAGAAGCAGCTAGAACTGCAGTCATTAATCAGGAAATAAAGCGTGTTCTTACGGAAGTGCTTTTAAAGGTGACAATTCTCGCTTGAAAATCTATTAGTTGGTGTCGTTTTTTCTTTTGAATATGTAATGATATCTTCATAAATACTACATAGGTTACCGATGAGCTCTTTGATGAGATTGCAACAAAAGTTCTGAATGAAGATGATCCTCGTGTTGACGGTAATTGCATTTGGTTAGCTTTTTAAGCTATCATTTGGCTGAATCTGGAGATTGCTAACCTGTTACCATTGCTTTTGATATATATGATTATTGTCGTTACAGTTAAATGCCATACTAGCAGTAAGGACCATAAGACTTCACCATCTTCTCCTGCTGTGCTGACTCCCAAGGGCGAAGCAAAGATTTTTGTTCCTGCAAAGGTTGGTAAAAGTGAGCATCAAGATGTCAGTGGGAAATCTAGTTCTGGCGTATTAGGTCTTTTTGCTAATTATGCCACTGATGAAGACGACGATGATGAAGATGGTGAAACTCGCATTTCAAGCCATCAGGAAAATGCTGCTCCGCAATTGAGCAATTCTAAGGTTTCTGAAGAATTGCACATGGCAGATGAAAATGGTAGTTCATCTATGGAATTCAGAAAAAGTTATCATGGACTTCCAAAATCTAGTCCAGGTGTGGACGAGCCCGAGGTTGTTCCTGGCATTGTTAGTGCTGGGACTGGTGTTGATGATGAAAGAATTTTTGATGGGTCTCAGGTGGATGTTGCTCGTGGAGCAAATTCTTCCAAAGGATATGATCTACTTGATCCAAAAGATAATAGTGTTGAAGTGTTAATGAAAGATAATACTAGAATTGGGGCAGTGAAGGCAAAATCCAATCAAAATGAACTAACGGATAGTATACCCGATTATGCTGGGAAAGGCTGCGCTAATGAAACAGAGAACAGTATGACTGGTGTTGTGAAGGACTCCGGTTACAGGAGAGGGGTGGATATCAATGGTTTAAAAGACAGAAAGACAGATCAGGTTGAAAAGACAAGGGATGAAGTGAAAGATTTTGACTCCAGAAGAAGGACCTCCCAAGATGTTGCTAAGGAGGATCATAAAGAGGAAAAGCTTTTGAAAGCTAGTGCCAAAGAAGATTCCAATCGAAATGCTCCAACAAAGCACAAGGAAGATGACAGAGATAGACGCAAACATGCAAGTGAATCCAGCAGACACAAGAGAAGGCGTTCCCCTTCAGATAGTAACAGGCACAGAAACAGCAAAGACCGTGATTCAAGTGATGAAGCATCAGATGACTCTAAGCGGTTTGCACATCACGTCAATATTTCTCTGTTTCTTAATCAGTCATATAACAGTCAATCCTAATACATTTTTTTATTGCAGGGGACTATCTTTAAGGAAAAAGCAGTCATCCTCCTCATCGGTCAGATCTAGGGGAAGGTACTCATCAGCTATTATTTAGCCACTATATTTTTCTTTTTTATTGCAGGAAGTTGCTGTGTTTGACAGGCTTTGTTAGGACTAGTGAATTGCGAAGATCTCCACATCCACACTTCATTGCTTATACCACTATCTGGAACTTATTAACAACGGTCCTCCATATTGTTTTGAGCTGATGAATTAGCTTAATCCTTCTGCACATGTGTGACAGCCTTGTTTTGTTGGTTAGAGTTTTTTTTTGTTTCTCAGGGAAGAGAAAGTAATTGGATTTCTTGTGCCAGGATTCTTGTTATATTTATGTGATGTGCTATCTAGATGGCATTCCTGTCCTTGATTTCCTTTTATTCTGTCATGGCTAGAGATTATATTTCATTATATGTGGCTTATTGATAGATGTTGATGCCTAGCTACCTTCTTCTTTGGAACAACTTTCCATGGGCGTACAGCTATGTTTTTTGATCTTTGGGCTTCGTGACTAGCTTCAACGAGCATTGAGTTGTTCTGCTTGTGAGTTCATAGTTTTCATATTGTTTGCAATATGGAAGTTAACCAACGAGTACGATAATTTAGTTTGTAGCTTAAGAACTAATAACTGGAGATTGTGTCCGCAGTTTGCATTTATTGTCTAGGCAATTCTTGTTTCCATGATTTTGGTTAATGGGGTTGCATAGTTCGTAGAATTTGGTGTCAAATGAATTGCCAACTTCGAGCCCTTACAGGCTGTTGCTTGACTCACAAAATCAATATCATGCTGTTTTCATATATAGACATCATTCGCGGTCACCCAATAGCAAGCATTCTCAGCGCAGGCATTCTCCCTACTCTTCTCTTGAGACAGCCAGGTATTTTCCTCGGAGTCTAATATTATGATTATGTTCAATGTTTTGAGATGAGAAACTATAGGTAACCCAGTGGAGAAAACACCCGTGGCCTGGATTTGGACCTGGTTCATAGATTGGTTTGCTAAACTCGCTATTTTCTTGCAGGAGACATAAGACGAGATCCAGATCACCTTCTAGGCGGCATAGATGATGCTACAGCGTACAGGGAAACCTCTTGTGATCAAGATATTTGCAACTAGACGTGGTCATCAATGGCTAAATTTGAACCTAGATGCACCGGAGTCGGCATATGGTGCAGGGATTTATCAGAACTGACGCTGCCAAGTATCGTGTTTGGTCCGTTACGTCTTCTGCAGAGCGATCGGGGAGATTCGTGGAGGGGAGCAACTGGCGGTGACTCTCGCCTGTTGTCGAGGTTATAGAATGACGGTTTTGTATTTGAATAGCTTGGGAGAAGTTGCTTACATTGCATGAATCGACAGTGTAATGACATAAAACTGTAAGTACAGGTTCTGACAATGTTTGAATGAATGCACACTCGCTCTTCATGAAATTGACCGGATAATGGTGCGAACCATATCATATTTGGCTTTTACCTGATATCTAATTGGATTCGACTATGATGCAAGGTCACAATCATGTCCACGTGGCCCAACGAGCAAAATCACTTCAAATTTCTCGATTTTAATTGGCTCTCTAACAAACATCGGAAGTTCTAGCTCGTGCACTTTTGATTATTGTAAAGAGCCAATAAAAATTGACAAATTCGACCTGACTTAAATCTTGATTAGCAGCTTAATTAATGCTTAGTTATTTAATCAAATTCGAACTTAATTCGACAAATGTAAACCGAAGGAAAGAATAGGAAAAGGCGGGTACAGACCAACCAACACCAGAAATTTGAATATTCAATTCTCAGAAGTCAAATGGAGGAGAAAAAAGTTAGGCGTGTTCCGGCAGCAAAACGTCACATGTCCGCCGTGGACTTTCTCTTACTTTTTTCGGTTAAAGTTGTTCTCTTTTTCTCTTTAAAGTTTCAATTTTTATTCTCACAACTCCTCCGTTCCGACATCAAGTTCCCTGCTTTCGACCTGTCATTGGGGCGACAATGAGAGTGGTGCTGTGGTGGGTTTGGCTCTACGGCCTCTCCCTGATCGGCCTCTCCCTGTACGCTACCCGCTTGCTACCGTCGCTTCCCGACCACCCCGTTGCTCGGTTCACCGGCTCTGATGATCCAAGCATCACCCTGTTTACTGCTCCTGAGCCGTTCAGGGGTTCTGTCGGGTCTAGGCAGCGTGTGGCCATCCGGTCATGGCTCGGGTTGTCTTCCAGGATCAGGGTTGTTCTTTTCAGCAGGCACTCGTCGGCTTCTTCTTTCTCAGAGGCATTTGGTTCCCGTGTAGTGGTTGATCCAGCCGTCGATTTCACGTGAGTTCTAACTGTTTCATTAAGCTTCTTAATGTTGCATTAAGCTTCTAACTGTTGCATTAAGCTTTTTGATTTATGCTTTTGGATGTGAACTAGGTTCCTTGGTACGCCTTTCTTCCATTCGATGGTAGAAAGGTCACGGGTGCATCCGGGAGACATTTCCGTTTTCGTGGACCCCGAAACTGTTCTGTTCCCCGACTTTGTTTCCACCTTATGCTTTGCTCACAAGCTCGACAATGACTGGCTTCTTGTTGCTTCGCCGAGAAATGTTACTCGTTTCCCATATCGGTTGGAAGGTGCCGGCGGACGTTGGTTGAAAGGGAATGGGAGATCGGTTCGACCATTGAAGGTACTTTAAGACTCAAAAGTTTCAAAGCCTTGTTTCAGAAATGGGAATTCTTATCGCTCTTCGCTCGATCAGTTGCAGGAGCTACTTAGTCGGAACCAGCCTCAGAATTATTGTGAAGACAGGGCGCTTCTGGCTTGGAACAGAAGGGATTTTCCACTGCACAATGCAGTACTTCCGCCTTTTTTGTATCGCAAAGGAGTCCATAACTCTTGGCTCCTGAATGAGGCACTGTCATCGGGATTCAGGTTTGTGTTCGATGCGAGTTGGACCATCTCAAGCTTCTCTCTGCAGGATGTTGAAGTTGCCAAAGCTACCACAGATCCAGAAACAGATAAAAGTTGGGAGAAAGTGGGGAATTTCCATCTTGGTGCTGCATACGGGTCATTGGTGTTGAACAACTTCAATTGCTCCGGCCTTGCAAAAGTCCTGAAATGTGATGGGAAACATGTTTTCGTCGACTTGGTAGATGAGACATTTGGTCAACGGAATAGCAAGAAAAATTTGGTCTGCCTTGAAAAATTCAGATCACTGAGCAGAACATCTGATTGCTCTTTGAGACACCGGTCCTTGCAGCCGTTAGAGCTTCCATTTTCCTTGGAGATGCTGCTTGATATGAATGCAGACAAGAATAAATCAGTAGTACTTGCTGTTGCAGGGTATAGCTACAGGGACATGTTGATGAGTTGGGTCTGCAGATTGCGCCGTCTTCGTGTCATGAATTTTGTGGTTTGTGCTCTTGACCGCCAAACATACGACTTCGCTGTTCTACAGGTACTTATTCTTTAGGACATGATTATGGCATTTTACCTCTATAATAACTTGTCTTTTGGTCCAGGGTCTGCCTGTTTTCTATGATCCATCTGCCCCTCCAAACATCAGCTATGATGATTGCCACTTCGGAACAAAATGCTTCCAGAGGGTAACCAAAGTGAAGTCTAGAACGGTACTGAAGTTATTAAAGCTGGGATACAATGTGCTTCTAAGCGATGTAGATGTGTATTGGTTCCGTGATCCTCTTCCGTATCTTCATTCCTTCGGCCCCGCTGTTCTTGTGGTTCAGTCTGATGAATATAACGTTACCGGGCCTATTAACTTGCCTAGACGCTCGAACTCTGGTTTCTACTTTGCATGTTCTGATGGCCTGACAATTGCTGCTATGGAGAAGGTGGTTAAGCATGCAGCAAATTCGAACTTGTCTGAACAACCAAGTTTTTATGACACCTTATGTGGAGAAGGTGGTTCCAACCGGATCAGTGACTATAGGTGCTTCGAGCCCGAAACTAATCTCACTGTCCATTTCTTGGACAGGAACATGTTTCCTAATGGCGCTTACCTCCGATTATGGGAGAAGAAAGATGTTGCAGCTAGCTGTAGAAGAATAGGCTGTCTTGTTCTTCACAACAATTGGGTGAATGGAAGGTTAAAGAAGCTCGAGCGACAGGTCTTGTCCGGTTTATGGGAGTACAATAATAGCAAAAGGATGTGCCTTCCAAGCTAGTTGAGTACTAAGCAGAAGAATATTCTATTGGGATCTTAAGTATATTGACTTGGTGCACACTTTTGTCCCATCCATTGCTAGCTTTGGTTTCGACGAACAAGAAAGAAAATCCGGATTTATTCTCTTATCCTATCTCTTTGGACTTTGATATGTCCATACCTCGTTTTCATCTCGTCTTCTGCTGCAGAAATACATATGCTTCTCTCTTCCTCAGCTTTTGACAGCTTTTGAGTTTTGGAGATGCTGAAGAAGGCCCTGGCTCAGTTGTTTGGCCAAAGTCAAAGCTCCAAGCGAGAGTCCAGCAAGAAAAAAAGATTTGATGGAGCTCCTTTGCCGTTGACCTGGCGATCAGAGTCGAAAGATGTTTCGGTGAGGATAGTTTTTGCTGGTGGTCAGGAGGAGCGATACGAGTGTGGTATTTCTGTGTCACACTTGATGAATAAGTATCCAGGTATGTGCATCGCCCGGCCAGAGGTTTTCAAGAATCCAAAGGATTCCCTCTTGTGGCCGGATGAAAATCTGTTGCCTGGTCAGAAGTACATTGCCATTCCATCTACCACAGTTCGGAAATTGAAGCGTAGGCACTTGTCAAAACTAAAAGCCAAAGGCAGTAGTGCAGGAAGTAACGACGAGGCTTCTGATGCCAGTATAACGACGGAATCAGTAGAAGATGTCTCAGACGACTCCATTTGCTCTGCCAAAGATTTTTATATCGCCAGGAGGAGATCGTCAAGAAGCTCGGTGACCCGAAAAAGTGCCAAACCGAAGAAACCTTTTGTGCCTCCTCTTCCAAGGGCAAGGAGTTTCAAAGGTCTAACTTGGGAACCTAGCCTGACTTCTGTACAAGAACTCTCCCCGTGATATGGTTCACACCTCGTCACTTTCTGGTATGCGATCCTAACAGCAGTTTCGTTGCGTCTCCTTTTCTTCTGTACAGTAGTTTTTCTGATGACGATTGTCACAATAAACTGGATTGCGTGCTGTTCGTTGCAATGTTACTTCAGCCCTCGAGAGGTCTATATTTCATTTCTTTGATGCCTGCAAGTTTGTTCTTTAGCATAAACATGTTCATAAACCATTGATCTTTGCCTTAACCACTGGAAACTAGATGCAAAAAACATGTTAACACAGAACTTTACAGGTTTATAAAATCTTTCCGAATTGAGAATTCACTCTAAGGAAGTCTCATTAACTCAAACAAAGCATTGGCTTGACAGATTTTCGTGGGAGATCGGTGTTTCGATGAATTGCATACAACAAGGTTTTCCTGGTTTTAGTCTTGTAAAATTCAAGCTCACAATATGTAAGCCAAAAGCTTGGTCAATATCCAGGTGTAGATGACTGCAAATGCACCACCGACTGGTATTGTCACGGCCCACGAAAGCACTATTTCTCTCACGGTTTCCGACCGGACATTGTTTAACCCCCTTGCAAAACCAACTCCCATGACTGCTCCGACCAATGTATGTGTGGCGGAGATCGGTAGTCCGAGCTTCGATGCAACCAGAACGACAGAAGCCGCGGCAAACTCGGCAGCAAAACCTCGGGTAGGTGTTAGTTCAGTGATCTTTTTCCCAATAGTTGCTATAACTCTGTATCCCCACATCGCTAGTCCGGCCACGATACCGAAGCCTCCCCACGCGAGAACGTCTACTGGTATGACGATGTCCGCTCCACTCGCACCGCCTTGGAGAATGGATAATGCAGCAGCCAGAGGACCTATGGCATTGGAAACGTCGTTACCGCCATGAGCAAATGACATGAAGCAGGCGGAGAGGATCTGCATATATCCGAAAACTCCGTAAACTATCTCCAGCTGGGTGCCCGTTGGCCCTGCAACGTCGGATAGGAACCCGACCGGTTTGCTCTGTGTAGTGTTGTCTACCGACTCTGGATCTTTAGAATTCGCTTTAACGAGGAGGTGGCCAAGCTGCTTGTGGATAATTCTGTAGAATAAAAATGCACCAACAGCTCCACAGCCTAATGCCTGTGCCAATGCCAGTTCAAAGATGTTGCTTAATGGAAAAGCCGCGAAAGAGATCCCCGTCACGCCTAGAAAGACGGCCATTGGCGCAGCTGCAGCCGCTGCTAGTCCCGGATTCGGAGCGCTGTAAACAAACTGTAAAAAAATGATCAGCGGCTGCAAGTTAACTACAAGAAGTCGATTCATAAAGTTATAAACTTACTCTGCGTATGCATTTGTACACAAGGAAGGACACCATTGCTCCAATCAATGGCGAGATCACCCACGACGAAGCCACCCTCGCCAGCGAGCTCCAAAAGACCGCGCCAGCTCCTCCGTATACGAGTCCGAATCCGACCATCGATCCAACTATACAATGTGTGGTAGAGACGGGCCAGCCGTAGTAGGAAGCAACCTAGAACTCAATAAGATGATACGTTAAGAACCAGCAATAAACAACCACAATCAACATGTGATTGTCACTACATATCATCAAAAGAATCTCAAATTTGCACAATTTCCACTTTGATTTGCGTCCAACCCGTGTTGAAAATGTGATTGATTATGAAAATTGGTCCAAGTCTCACGAACGAAAAGAACACCATGACCCGATCCTTAACTAAGATGTGATTGATACTGAGAGAATCTTCTAGGCAATCTATGTCAGATTCTCTACCACATAAAACGATATCTAATTCACTGAATCTATGATCACGGAACTTATAAGACCCGACAAAACTCGACTCGGAATAGTTTAAGATAGTTAGAACATAAAAGATCATGCACCTGAAGCCAAGTCCCAGCAGCAGCCAAAGAAGAGAGCAAACCAGCGAAGAGGAGCGTGTCCTTCCCTTGGAACACATTAGCAACCAATATCCCCTTCTGCATTGTACTGGTCACGTGCGTCCCCATCGACAACGCCCCGGAGAACTCCAACACAGCCGCAGTTAAAACCGCCTGCCTCAAGCTCAGAGCCCCCGACCCGACCGAGGTTCCCATGGCGTTCGCCACATCATTGGCCCCGATGTTCCAAGCCATGTAGAAACCGAACAGCAACGTGGCGTAGGACAGAAGCTTGGTCTTCAACGCCAACCCTTGTCCGAGAGACTTCATGAAGAAGGGAAGCGTCAGGGCCGCGAATACGATCAGTATCGAGATGGCCGAAGCGTTTCGCGACGATATATGGAACGCCTGAGCCATTCCGGGGAGTTGGACGTCGTCGTTTTCCTCCTTCCGGGTCCCATCCAACGGCTCTCCTTCTTCTCCTTCTTCATCGCCACCTGCTGCTTCTGCGTATGAGGACAAGATAGCAAAAGGGTGGCTTAGTTTGGAGCTTGTAAGGCCAAAGATGGGATGGAAATGGCAGGAAGCTGGTTTGATGAAGAGGGTTTCTTTCCTTGGAGGGTAGTTATGAAGGAGTAGGGCTTGTCTAGTGAAGGTGTTTCTTGTCGAAGAGAGGCAATAAGAGGAAGAAAAAAACATGGTGACTTGGATAGGAAGCTAAGGAGATGAAGGGATATGGAAAGGGATATGGAATTATTATTATTATTATTCAGGTGGATTCTTGGCCATGGAAGGATGTTGTGGTAAGTGGAAGGAGCTACTATTCTTCTTAAGAGGAGAGAGCATAGTTTTGAGAATTTTTTGTTTTGTTTTGTTTTTGTTTTTGTTTGGTTTGGAAAGTGAGGTGGTGAGAGATAGATAGTGTTTGTGGATTTTTTTGGAAGTTTTCCAAAGGGAAGTGATTAGAATGTGTGGTGTTGGTGCATCTCTTCAAGTGTCTCTCCACTTGTCTGCTCTTACAAGTCCACCACATGAAAAGATTCTGGTCTAAGATTTGCAAAAGATCAGAATTGATCCCCTCATTTTATCCGCAACAACTTTGTTTAAAAGATCATGGTCTAACCGATGGTCTAATCATCAGACCAAGACCCAACTATAATGCCATGACATTTTTATATAAAAATATACTGATTGATGTTAAACCACCATTGATTATCGGTTGAATTAGTTGAATCAACTCGTTAACCTGATTGGATCAGTCAATCAAGGCCAAATTGCCCAGAAATCATTTTTTTGAAATTTTATTAATTGTTATAGATAAAAATTGATTAAATTAGAATTTTGAATTTTGAATTTTTGAGAGATTATTAGAAATTTGATTCTTATGAATGTTTTTTTTTTTAGGGAAATTCTTATGAATGATTCAATGTGCATAGTTTAAGACCAAAAGCGTTGATAATTTGGCCCAAAAGTTTCTTCTATTCTTGATTTCTTTCCCAGTAGAGAAAATTATAGCCCAGCCCAAGATATCCTACAATGGCCAATGGGATATTGGGATATGGCCAATTAGATTCTACTGGGCCGTAAAGATCTTTCGGCCCAGTTTTTTTTTAAGTAATCACTCTATATGGTCCTCAAATGGATGGACCGAAATGCAAAGATTTTCCCCGTTCGGAATCGCAAATTGGATTTGTTACGGAATTAACAAGTCAGCCACTTTAAATTTGGTGGACAAAGCCGGCACTTTATGGTTTACGATACCATAACTAAGCTAGGGATTAGTCAAACTATTGACTTTTTATCTACAGACTACATTGTTCCGTTTTGAGTTACTGGAATACAATTATGTTAATTTTTAGAGGGAAAAGTCTTGCCACAAATTAAAATTTTGTTAAACTGAAATCTGAATTATTTGTTTCAAATATTTCGAAAACTTCCCCATGTAGTCCAAAAATCCATTTATTTTGTCAGAAAACAATTTTTTGGGTTCAAACATAAATTGGATAACATAATCTGATGGGATAAAGGCAATTCAACCAAGGAGGAAACAACTTCTGTAGAAAAGGTGGGAAGTTGCATTTGTTAAAATATTGTTTTTATCTTCTTTTTTGGAAAAAAAAAATAAATCTACACTCATATTTTTTTTTGGGTAGTTATCATATTGTTTTTTTTAGGGAAGATCATATTTTTTTGGTGAAAAAAATGGAGCATAAATATGTACGCTGATTGCCTCTGTTTCTCCACGTTTACATTTTTAGATTTTCGTTCTTGGCAATTTCGTTTTCCGGTACATGTAGTGCGCCAATTATCTTATCCAAAAATTATTCGGACTAACTAATTTGTATTCAAGTCATACATGATATTTATAAAATGACAAATATCTCACTAACATATACTAAGACTATTACATTCAACTTTAATATGTAGACTAAGTTATAACAACCAAACACTAATTTATCTAAATGTTCGTTCGTTAGTGGGCTAATTATCTAGCACTCAAAAAGCCTTAAAAATCTAATTATATAGCATTCAGATCATAAACTTCTTTATTTCAGCCTTTGACGACTTTATTACAACTCATGTTTCTTCTCTAAATTTCAATGTCATTAACCTTCAGAGCAATAAAACAAAGATATTATCTACTTTCAAAATTGTATTTATCGTATAGAGCTCAAATGTTGAAAATTGCGGCCCCTTTTCTTTCTATTCGAATCTTGTACGCTAAAACGACATTACACGATCCCACTAACGTAGGACAAAAAGGTCAATGTTAAAGTCCATTTAGTATTGGTCCATCCAAGTCCATCATCTGACGAGGGCGTTTACTTTTCTTCAATAAAGAAAACGAAATTCAATAAGTAATCTCGTCGACAAGCGAATGTCCCTGTATTAAGTAAGTTCGAGTGCTTATAAAATATCCTTTTCAATGATAAATTTTAATATAAAATACACATTGATAGTGTTTATGCTTTACGCCATTAAACTAAACTAAATATTCAAAAATTATACATTTATACTCATCTCAAATTTATATTAATTAATTAATATAACTACTTAAGATAATGTAAACCAAGAAAATTAATCTGGCGCCTCTGACTATTTAGTCCAGTGACATTGGGGTGGGTTGGGATGGGAGAGATCAGGTGATCAAACCTTACCTCTGGAATAGATTAGAATTTCTAAAAAAAAAAAATTAATCTGGTCGACATAGAAAAATCAAAAATCCCGACGGGTATCTCTGATCCTGGAGCCACTCCGGGGTCCTGGCATCTACGTGGCACTTTTACGATGACCCCACAAAACGACAGCGGACCGACCTTCGATCTAATCTCCAGCCCGCCCCAAAATATCCAACTTAGGTATATATTTTTTTGACGTAAAACTTAGGTATATATGGTTGTGTGCTGGCAATGAGAAAGGAACCCTCCTGTCGTTGCATCCAACAAGAGGTCGTCCGGTAGGCCCCTCACCTCGTGCTAATCCGCAGCTATTTCAAATCTTACGAAAGCAGCAATATATTTGGAGCGTAGCTCTTAAAATAGGATAGATTAGATCAATAATAATAATATTTTGGAATTTTTTTTTCTTCCAAAACTAAAATATTATTGATCAAAAAATATATATTTTTTGCACATGTCAGTATTGCATGAAGAAATTGTCATTGTCGAAAAAAAGAAAATTACACTTGTAAGGGACTTTTTTGCAACAATAAAAAAAGCAAGAGATCAAAATGAGAAAAATTCACACATTTCAACCATAAGAAGAAAATATCATTTTTGCAAAATAAAAACATGAAAAAAGTCGGTATCGTTATCGCATGAAAAAAGTCGGTATCGTATGAAAAAATG
The DNA here is from genome assembly GCA_012979155.1 of Hypericum perforatum. Classification (NCBI taxonomy): domain Eukaryota; kingdom Viridiplantae; phylum Streptophyta; class Magnoliopsida; order Malpighiales; family Hypericaceae; genus Hypericum; species Hypericum perforatum. Next base: position 3,947 of record SOPF01027239.1, on the reverse strand, counting down.
TCAACATGGTCTATCCAAATTTTATTTTTTGGGCGGCTAGAGAGCGGGGCTATTCTTTTGGATAGACCATGTTGACATTTTTTCACAAACCAAGGCGGAGTCATAAATTTTTTTTAGTGGGGATAATATATAAAATATATAATTTTTTTAGTATATAATTCTAATTTATAAGTAAATTAATTTTTTAATGAGATCAATTTCTTATTTTTAATGAGTGCATATACTAAATTATATAATAAATTATCAAATAAATAGGAAATTAAGTGGAGTCAATTGGCTTCACTCCCTACCATGTAGCTCCGCCTCTCGTCCAAACCTTATATTCATGTAAATCAATTTAATCCAAAAAAATTTCCCATATATATAGGCATGTGACTGTCTGATATATAAAGTCGCGTATTATTTAGTTTACTTTCATGTTCAATAATACGTCATGATTTGGTGCCTTCTATTTACCCTTCTCGCTAATTGAGTAGCAATGGGTCCTACGGCCATAAGAAATACAAACTAAAAGGCAATAACAATTGCCAATAAACCAAGAAAGTGCCGTATTCTTCACCCTGGAGGGATAAGGATATATAGGTGGAATTACTAAATTGATTGGGATCCACATTTAAGAAAATAATACAAAAAGATTATAAAATGATGAGAGGGAAGACGAGGTTTTGTGAAATAATGAGGAAAAATAAAATGACATTGATCCCTATTTATGGAGTTTTGAAATAAGTTTTAGCCACTTGAATTGAAAATTTTTTAAACCACATAAATTAGATTATTGGTTATAAAATAATTTACAAAACTTATAACAACAAGGAAAAAATTTGTTCAAACAGAATTATGTAAGTAGAACCAAGAAGTTTTTTAAATTCTTTTTTGGAATTATCTTTTTTTAAGTAAATAAGTAAAATCAAATTAGATCAATCTTCGTGTTGTGCCATGTAAACAGGTACCGCGAGACATGCAAAGCGTAAAATGTGCTTCTAACAAACAGAAACATGGCACATTTCTTCATCTCTGATTAGCGTGCATCGCCTTTTTCGTAGCGCGTGATCTTAACGACCTGACCTTTAAGAAATGTTGTGAGATATTATTTTTAAACCTAATTTTTTGTTTATACAATATCGTATGACGTTTTTCAACTGGATTCAAGTGCACCTTGACTTTAAGCTTAATGCTGATTAAGACTTCTTTTTACTGGGATGGTCTAGACTGTTGAGTGGCCTGTCAATTTACAAGTTTTTGTCGATTTGCAATTATTTTTTGACAAGTAGATGTGATTATTAAAATATTGTTTTTAATCAGTAAATATTATTGATAAACACCATGAACATAATTACATAAGATACAACGTTATTTATGTTTTTATCGTTAAGCTATCCCTCACTTCTTAGTTCAACTATAAACTTGAGATAATGTCATTAGTCCCACTACATCACGATGCTCATCATCTCTTCAGGATATTATTGTTTAATGCCAGAAAGCACTCAAATTTTATGTGTCATACATGTATCCAGCTAATGCTGTATACGTAAGCTTGGACAAAAATAAATGAAATTGGTCACAGGAATGATGCCGCTTTGTAGTGGCTATGTAAATGTATTTTTTCCTACATTTCAATTTTTATTAATTTGTCTTGCTTGTAAATACTCCGGGTAGCTAGGGTTAGCTAGATTCTTTTTGTATAAATACCCAATGTACATCATTTGTTGAGTAAGTGTTAATATAACACCAAATTTCTACCCAAACTTTCTCTCCTTCTCTTATTTCCCATTTAGTTCGAAGCTTACTCTTCACCATAAATGGAGAAAGCTAGGTTCTTCTCTGCATAGTTACTCACATAGGAAAAAGGTAACCATTCCACCGGGTACTTCATCGCTTTTCTTGACTACTTCCTAAGGAAACATACTGGTCAAAATAATAAATAATTATACTGATTATTTAGTACAAAATACACTAAAAAAGAGACGGTGTCGTGAAGGTTATTCCCTGAGCAGCTCAGGTCACCATGAGCTTGTAATTGTTATAAGCATGTCTAAATTAATATTTAGGGCAAATTACTCTCAGGTCCTTGGTCTTTACCGAAATCTCCTATTAGGTCTCTACTGTTACATAAATGATTAATCCGTCCATGTTTTATTAAAAAATGTTTGTTTCGGGTCCCCACCGACTAAATCAGACTTTTTTTTTTAATTTTTTGTCATGTGAAATGACTGATGAAATTTTTTGTCATTTCACATGACAAAAAATTTAAAAAAAGTCCGATTTGATCGATGGAGACCCGAGACAAACATTTTTGAATAAAACAGGGACTTAATACTCATTTATGACAAAAGAAGGACCCAATAGGAGAATAATGTAAAGACCAAGAACCTGAGAATAATTTGTCCTAATATTTACTATCCGACAAGGTCCACACAAGAAGGGGATGACCATGGCCAACAATGGACCACCTGGAGCCCCTCCGTCCACGCACACATTTCTATACAACAATTTATTAATCAGTTCAACAAATTATCGGCAATTCATTCATATGGCAATTTTTTCTCACGAAAAAGAATTCACGTATTTTGCTCATATTGAATTAGCATTGTCGGGCTCAAAAAAGAGTGACTCGCCAAATAATATTTATTACGTTTCGCTGTTAGAACACTTCCAAATCGTATCCTGACACCTGTTATGGAATGCACAATGTAGTCCTCTAAATTAACAGGTATCTTGAGAAGTAGTTTCAAAAAATAAATTACAAGAATGCGGAAATGTCAAACCAATGACGATGACCGGGGACTGTGGGTCTGGAAAAAAATGGACCAGATAGGGAAGGCTTAGGTTGGTTCTGTGAAATGTTACTGTTGGAAGAACATCGGTGGAAGCATTTGTAATTGGTGTTGAAAATTTAACGTTCGGATTTTCTAAATATAAATAATTTCATTACTCAGGTTGCACCAAAATTTATACGAGCTTTTACTATGTTAATGTGACATGAAATAAGATCGTGTGAATAATAATAAGCCACATAATTAATTAATTTTTGTACCATATTAAAAATTTTATATTCAGTTTAAGAATATATAAACTGAGGCAAAGAAAATGAGTGTTTATGGAAGGATTGGAGCCAACCCGTCACCTTTTCTTTAGGATAAACGTAAGGGGAACGAATCAGCCACACGGAATGTACTTGTCTATGTTACGCCTATCATTTTATTCTTTTCCCTTTTAGTTTATAGTTGATAGCGTTCAGCACTTTTACGCAATGTTTTCGGAAAAAACAACAGTTTCCGACGTGTGTGATTGATGGTAACCGGAAGTGTTTTAAAATTTTAGTTAAACCTTTAAATATCAAATATTTTTATGAAAAGTTTGTTGCAAATTTTATCATCTATCAATATTTAAATCTTAACTTAATCATCTTACATTCACCAAAATTTCAAAATAATTTATTTTGGATAATTGAACCTAGATTGATCAACCTAACAACCGAGATTAATCTGATCTGCTCTAAACGTCGGGTCGAAGTCGTATTTATAAAGATTTTTTTTTTTTGTATAACGTCGGCTCGAAGTCGTATTTTTAAAAGAAAATACTTTTGGCGCAGGGATACAAAAGTTGTGTTCAAACTTCAAATGCAAGAATCTAAAGTCGTTGATGAGAACGCGAGACTATTGCAAGTAATAAAAACGAATATATGTCACTATATATTCATGGAAGGTACAATTAATATTTACATTTGAAATTATTCTACTTAGTACCATATATATATATATATATATATATATATATATTCCAAAATAGACAATTAACACTTGCGCGTCAAAGTGATTCAATAATCGCTTTTTGTTTATAAAATAGACAAATTAGCACATTACTTCCTCAAATGAAATAGACCCTAATTTGGCATTCTTCTTGTTGGCAATTTATGATTGGCCCAAAATAAATTAATGGCCAATTAT
>SOPF01027234.1:24745-50294 GCA_012979155.1 Hypericum perforatum | reverse complement strand
AAGAGGTTGGCATGTTATTCTTCCTTCACCATGCTCTTTTTCTTGTGCTTTCCATGTTGCGATAGTCAGTAGCTACTGCCAACTTATTTCTAGGAGTATCTTATAAATACCAAAGTCATCTTTGATTATTCTTTGGGGGTTATCATTTCACCATCTAATTTAGTGAGATAGTTTTAAGGCTTTACTTAATTGTTCAAATGATAGTTTCAAGGCTGGTCAACTGTCCTGCATTTGAAAACATATTCAAAGACCTATGATTATTTCCTAGTCATTTGATTTCTAAGTTAGAGAACATCCTTCAACTATTCAAATGTAACGGAGTTTATACACATCTTTTATGCCAAAAACTCTATGGCTGACTCCAAATCACGGAAGCCCTAATTTCCCCAAAATCCAAATATATGCCGAAGCCGATAAAATTTGGTCCCAATGTTATCTGGCTAAGCTTCTTTGTAGGAATATCGTAAACTGTAAATAGGCTAAGGATTGCCAGTGAAATTCTGAGAAGTTAGAGGCGGGTGTTGGTTGGCTTATGTGTTTGCAGGAATTTGAGTAGTGATTTTATAGAAAATTTAGGTTCTTTTTTACTACATTGCAATACCCGGATGGTTGATGAACATTATTTAAGTTAGAACTCATGTGGCTAACGAAAATAAACTCAGGTCTATTTTGTTTTTCGGCACTCAAGACATTATAAAGGTCTGAGGAAAACACAATTCACTGTTTCGTATGTACTTGACTTAAAACATTATGCTATCTGATTACGTAGTTCTTCTAATATCTTTAGTTAATTCATGCACAATTGAAACCTTTCCTCTGTGCTTTTAAACTTGCTGCATTTGGCCAGAAAACAGGGATGATCTTTAAGATTGTTTGGCTAGGATTAGGAGCCATAAATTTCTACTGATTATGTAAGTTTGACTAATCGGTACAATCACTTAATAGTTGCAGGTCAACAACCTGCCGGTAAATATCCTTCCTGTTGCATATGCTAGCCAGACGCATGGGCAGAGTTCTTACTCTGATGACTTACCGAAGGCAGTTGTAGCAACCTTCAATCAAGGATCAGCTGTTAAGAGCATGGATTTTCACCCCTTGCAGCAAATTCTACTTCTCGGTGCGTAATATTTGCCATGGAAAATTAAGAGATTGTGTCTATCTGGGAGTTCGTAGATGCCGGTTACTGTGTTCATCTGTCTGTCTTTCAGTCTCTTGAAGCTGGGACTGTTCATGATTTTTTTTTATTCATTATTTTCAGTTGGCACACATTCGGGGGATGTAACTTTATGGGAGCTGGGCAGTAGGGAGAGGATTTCACTGAAGGCTTTCCAAGTTTGGGACCTTGGTACTTGTTCAATGGCTCTGCAGGTACGATGCTTGTAATGTTCGGGTGCACTAGTATAGCATGCAGTCACTTGTTTCAATGCAAGAACGATTGACTCATTTTTCTGTTTTACAGCAATCTCTGTCCAATGATCATACAGCATCTGTCAACCGCGTGATGTGGAGTCCTGATGGGAATCTGTTTGGTAAGTTATAATGGGGAAAGAAATCAATTCTGCATCAATGATGTTTGTGACATCATAAATCTACTATTGTTGTAGCTTATCATCTTATGTTTGGATATCCTCGTTTCAGGTGTGGCTTACTCTAAGCACATTATTCACATTTACTCATATCACGGTGGTGATGACATAAGAAACCACCTTGAGGTTTGTGCCAGTGGTCCTTTTTGTGCCTCCTGATTCCGTTAATATTTTTCTGAAGACTCAAACTTCTTTTGGTGTTGCCAGATTGAGGCTCATGCTGGGAGTGTAAACGATCTCGCTTTCTCTTATCCAAACAAGCAACTTTGTGTTGTAACTTGTGGTGATGATAGGACCATTAAGGTCTGTATTTCTGAGCAGCAATTTTTTATCATTTAATTAGTATGAAAGTTGCTTTGAAGATTTGTTTTTCCATCTTTTTATGATGAATGAGATAAAAAGTTTTGGTTTTACAGGTCTGGGATGCAGTCACAGGATCTAGACAGTTCATTTTTGAGGGGCATGAAGCACCTGTTTACTCTGTGTGCCCACATCACAAGGAAAATATTCAGGTACTTTTTCCCCTCAGTATGCAACATGTCTTATGTTTTTTCTCCCCTCCATTTGGTTTAATTAAATTTTCTATATGTTTGAATTCTTTATCATCATCTGGCTAGGTTTTTTGATTTGCTCTGCTGACGCACTTGCAAAAAGAAATGCTTTGTTATTATCTAGTCATTGTTGTGATGTTGATCCTCGATCATCCCAATCTCTTGCCGCATTTTTTCCTTCCAAGTAAGAACAAGCCTGGGCACTCGATAGACACTAATGATGACATTCAGGATCGTCACATTTCCTATTGGTCATCAGAAAGAAGCCGTACGCATTTGGCCTCTGTTTCCAACGAGCTTTATCTTTCAATTTTTTTGAGAGATGCAAAATCCTTTTCCATGAACGTAATATTTTAACGTAAGGAGCAAAATTTCCTACTACTTCCCCGAGGAATACTGGCATGGCAATTGTAGCCAACTTTTAAGGTGCACACGTGGTGGTACCTTTGTTGCTTTTACATTTATATTTCAGTTGTGTTAATAGCATGAGATATTCTTTTTTTCCTTTCTGATAGCATGCAATATTCTTTTGTATTGAGTATAGACTGCTCTTACTCTTGTCCAAATTCCATGTGATTAAGTCCATATATCTTATTTAAATTCCTTGTATCTTGTGGCAGCTTCTTATTGCTACTCTCTGGTCTTGAAGTATGTGCTGACATTTATGCTGTTTATCTTTACCTCGTCCCTTTTACTTGTGACCAGTTTATTTTTTCGACGGCCATCGACGGAAAGATAAAAGCATGGTTATATGATAACGTGGGATCAAGAGTCGACTATGATGCACCTGGCCAATCATCCACTACCATGGCTTACAGTGCGGATGGATCAAGGTTTATATTTGGATAGATACATACAGAAACCCACACACACACACACACACACACACACACACACACACACACACACACACATACATATTTCATGCTATATATTTGCAAACTGAAAATTTTCCTCTTCCTCTTTGTTGAGAAGCCTATGATTATTGTGGACATGTAGGTTATTTTCTTGTGGAACAAATAAAGAAGGGGAATCCTTCTTGGTGGAATGGAATGAAAGTGAAGGAGCTGTAAAGCGCTCCTTTAATGGTCTTGGTAAAAGATCTGTCGGTGCTGTACAATTTGATACCACCAAGAATCGGTTTCTGGCTGCTGGTGATGAGTTCATGGTCAAAATCTGGGAGATGGATAATGTTAACCTGATGACAAGTATCGATGCAGAGGGTGGATTGCCGGTAATTGTTGAGCATATACTACATACATCTAGTAGTATCTGTATGTTGCTATTATATCGATGCTTAATGCTTGGCTTCTGAAATTATGCAGGCTTCTCCTTGTATCAGATTCAACAAGGAAGGGATATTACTTGCTGTGTCTACGAATGATAACAGTGTTAAAATTCTAGCAAATTCTGAGGGGATTAGACTGGTCCGGACCATGGAAAATCGCCCTTTTGATGCTTCTAGAGCAGCTTCCGCTTCTTCCGTGAAGGTAAAAGTTCTTTGGATGCAGTCATTTTTTTTTTATCATAACATGATGTTCTTGGGATTTGCTTGACTCTTGTTTTGGCACAGCCGGCAATTGTTGGTTTCGCACCTCCTAATGCTGCTGTTGGAAGTGGCATTATTGATCGGTCTGCTTTTGCGTCACCCATGGTTGGGATGGTAATCCTCCCATCTTCCGCTCCTGGTTTTAGTGCTTGGAGCAGTTTAGTGTATGTCTATTAATCAGAAACATGGATTAACGATCTATCATTATGATGTTTTATTTTTTCCTATGAATTGTAGAACAATGAGAGTCGAGGTCTTGCTGATGTTAAACCTAGGATTACAGAAGAATCATCAGAAAAATCAAGGATTTGGAAATTGACAGAAATCAGCGAACCATCACAATGTCGATCTCTGAGGCTTCCCGATAACTTGACAGCTTCAAGGGTATGGCTAATCTGTTGAATGTACTTAGTCATATATCCGTTTAGTTGAGAACAAGTTTTATTCTCTTGGTGATGGTCATGAGTCTGTTTGTATTTTGCCGTCCAAGCTTAATCTTTGATGTCCTTTTCCATGTAAAAACCAAGGCATTTAGGGTTTTTCTTGGGAAACAGTGATCTCTCCAACACTTACTTTTGCCCATGTCAGACTGCTTGGTAAATAAATACATGGGTAGTAAACCCCTTGATCCCCTACCAGATTGTGAAGGGTGAATGGGGTTTGCTTGAAGAAGTAGATGTGTACCTAGTTCCTGACGTCCTGATTTCTTGACATGTTAGGTCAGGTTATGGTTCCATCATCACTATTCTTGCTACTGTTTCCATATTGCTCTCAACTTTTTTGAGAGAATATCTGCGTCAATCAAATTTGACTGATAGCTCCAGCGCTTAGTGGATCTGAGGTTGTAGTTGTCAACATATAACTTTAGAACTAATGAAGTGGATTCATAATAACCTTCCATTGCCAACATTCCAGGTGTCTAGATTGATCTACACAAATACAGGACTTGCCGTATTAGCCTTAGCGTCAAATGCAGTACACAAGCTTTGGAAGTGGCAGAGAAACGATAGAAACCCTTCTATTAAGGTGCAACTCAATTCCATTCTGGTTCTCTCATAAGTTACCCTTGTAAAATATGTTATAGAATACAAATGCCTTTCATTTTGGTCACGGTTCTTGATTTTGGTAGGCTACTGCTGCTATGGCGCCACAACTGTGGCAACCTTCCAGCGGGATATTGATGACTAATGATAGAAGTGAAACAAATCCAGAAGATGCTGTACCCTGCTTTGCTCTTTCAAAGAATGATTCTTACGTCATGTCAGCTTCAGGGGGCAAGATCTCTCTTTTTAATATGATGACTTTCAAGGTAAATGATTGTATGATACTCATCTGATATTTTGCACTCTCTCTTTCTTAGCTGTGTCTCTTGACTTTGTGTGTTAGTTTATCCCTTATTCCAATCAGTTCGCCGTGAAAGTCCTTTTTTGGGTTATGTATCTTCAACTAGTCTTCGCTGGAGAAAATCTTGTCAAATGTTCAATCAGATATATTGGAATGAACACTAGTGAATTATTGGCTCCCACTTTTTTTTAGATATTCGACATCAAACTAAAAGTCTTCAGTTGATGCATACGAAAGCTTAAGTGGTTAACTCTTAATAGGAATTTCCATATCCTATCCAAAACTTTAAGGCAGTGAGTAGGTAGATCCTCCACACTTATAAACCAACCCATTTGCAACTTGCCATGTGAGAGACTCTTCAAAACGAAGCCCATCGAGTTGAAGTTTGCACGGGTTTCATGCTACCTCTCGTGCTTTCAAAGGCGGGCCGTGTGAGCACAACGGGCCAAAGTTCTCGTTAGACAATTGACTCTGATACCATATAGGAATTTTCATATCGTATCAAAAACCTAAAGGTAGTGAGTAGGTGGATCCTCTACACTTACAAACAGGCCCAACCCACTTGCAACTTCTTATGTGGGATACTCTCTACAACACTTGCCTCGTCTTTTGACAAACGAAATTGTGTAGCAGTAATGAGCTGCAGTCTAGTACCATATAGAAGCTCCTTTCAAATCACTTTAGGTTGCTTCCGTATGATTTTCTTCTTTTAAGTTCACTTTTCTAAGGTTATGGATGTTTCTTTTTTTGTTTCATTTATTTTGCAGACAATGACAACATTCATGCCCCCACCACCTGCAGCAACATTTTTGGCATTTCATCCTCAGGACAATAATATCATCGCCATCGGCATGGAGGATTCCTCCATCCAGATTTACAATGTTCGAGTTGATGAGGTACTAATCAAAAGATTTTTGGTTACGAATAACTGAATCCAAAATGCAAAAGATAATCCGGATGCTTCATTTCACAGGTCAAAATGAAGTTGAAGGGTCATCAGAAAAGGATAACTGGCCTTGCCTTCTCCAACGCTCTCAATGTGCTTGTTTCTTCTGGGGCAGATTCTCAGGCAAGTTTCTTTCTACAGTGTATTTCCAAGCTTATTTAACGCATCTGCTTTCTGGATAACCAGTATCGTATGCGGCACTTTTTTTCTTTAATTACTAATTGGTCTTCAACATAAATGAGAAAGAAGAAGTTTCAACCTTTTTTGCCAATGCGTTAAACTACAGAATAACATTAGAGTATTTGTAATTGAATGATGCATGCTGGTTTTCCCTAACATGAATTAGGAATAAGTGACAGCAAAAAATGAAATAGGAATAGTTTTGTAATCTTGGTGAGCATAGTGCTCTCACTGTTGTGTTTTTGTGTGAAATTGGATCGGTTGCACACAGTTTTCTCTTAACTCAATTTCATGCATTGACGTTCATTCTGCTCACTTTTTTTTTTTTTTTACTTTCAGTTGTGTGTTTGGAGTACAGACGACTGGGAAAGGCAGGGAAATAAATTCCTGCAACTCCCCTCAGGGCGTGCTGCAAGTCCTCTTGCGGATACCCGTGTACAATTTCACAGCGACCAAACACGTTTACTGGCTGTCCACGAGACACAGATAGCCTTATATGAAGCACCAAAACTAGAATGCCTTAAGCAGGTAAAGCATTCATTTCACGCAGCTTCTCATCGTCGTTATGCTTTCAGATTGGATACACTATAAATTGCAAGTTGGATGCCCAGGCAAATTTTTGAGGTTCATATAGACAATACAAGTGAGAGCTTTATATTGAACATTCTTGTGCTCTTTCATTCCTCATACAGTGGTTCCCTCGAGAAGCAAGTGGTCCGATCACCCATGCTACATATTCATGTGACAGCCAGTCAATTTATGTCAGCTTCGAAGATGGAGGCGTAGGTGTTCTTACTGCTACATCGCTCAGGTTGAGATGCAGGATTAATGCCGCGGCTTATTTGCCCCCCAATCCTAGGTGACTGTCTGGCTCAACCCACGTCCGTTATGCTCTCTATTTTATTAAGAAATCATGGTCAATGTGTTGACCGTTCCTGATTTGACATTTTGTTTTCAACAGCTCAAGGGTGTACCCTCTGGTCATTGCGGCACATCCTTCCGATCCTAATCAGTTCGCGCTTGGATTGAGTGATGGTGGTGTTCATGTTCTCGAGCCAGTGGAATCGGAAGGAAAGTGGGGCACCCTCCCTCCAGTTGAGAACGGTGCTGGCCCTAGCTCAGCTTTGAGTGCAGCTGCAGCAGAACAAACTCAAAGGTGAATACAGCTCATGCAGTTGTGTTCACAGACGGATAGCGTATTCCTTCCAAACAAAAGTTCACCTCCATGACGAGGTTACGGGAATGAGTTGTTGTAGGTTGATAATTTGAGCTAAATATACCGAGGGGGTAAAGATTTTAGAACCGTGAAAATCCAATATTGTTGTCTGAGGGCAAGAGTAGAAGCTGCTTCAGTTGTGTAAATTAACAATGTAGACGAGAAAGATAAAGAGGGCAGTCCGAAGATTAGGATCATACACAGATGAGTTAGGAAGGTGGTGGTGGGTTTGGGTTTGTTCAGCCTGGACATTAGACTTTACTGATTCATTGTAACAAGTTGGGAGGAGTTGGGCGTTTTTCTTTCAACTTACTTGAGCTTCTTTGGTTATTGATCCTCTTCACATAACTCGTGTCTTGTTCGTTTCCTGCAATAACAGATGTACTGTGAAGATATACCTTCTAGACTGCAACTACTTGAAAAGTTTCTTGTCTTTCAACAAGGGATTGTTTCCTTGCTGTGACTGTACCTGATTCGTGACTAGTTCCGTATACGACGTGGTTTAAGGGTTTAGCTTGTCACTTGCGGAGGTAGAACACTGCTCCGCAGGATCAGGCATTACTGTCCCTACTTAATGTCATCTAACTGTGACATGGTACCAACTGCGCTCTGTGCTCGATCGCTAACAGTAAGATCCCAATTCTGCAAGAATCGGCTCATTGTCATACAAGACCGACGCTCCGAAAAAATCACAAGATGCAACTTTCAGGATTCACACAACGTACCTGTCCTTCCAGATAATTTATTGCCTCATCCTTCTTCTTAAGAGATGAACTTTCCCTTGACAGCATTCATTGAGGACTTGGACAGATGAAGAACAATTTAAGATGACGAACCAATCAGACAATAAGAACCGAATCGTTCCATCAATTATGGGTAAATCTTAATTGTACCTCTGTTCAATTTCTTCCAACTCTTTCTGCAAAATCTTTAGTTCTTTGACCCGATGCTTATTCATCTGAGGACATACCGAAATAGTCAAATTCCAAAAGTCAACTTTCTCGAGTCACAGAGTTCTAGTTATGAATTACTTGCATTTCGAATATAATTTTTCTTCTGCTCAGGTTTGTCTTGGGAACCTTAAAATTTCAGTACTACGTAATTCTTAGCATTCTCTGCTTCTTCCGAAATGAAGCTTTCGCGTTTATTTTTTGGCTCCTATGACTAGAGGAGATTCATAATGTTGAAGACAAGCCATCAAAATACCAGGTAGAGTAATTAACAGAGAGAATTTCCTTCAGCGTGAAAAAAAGGCGGGAAAAGTTCTAACAAGAAAGAATTTATCAATTATTTTAATACATGATCTATCCTGTCGTCGAGTGTCCAACTGAGCAGCAAGAAGATGGTTGTATTCATCTGCAATCTATCATAACAACTTAGAGAAGATGAAAGTTCTGCGTGGAACAAATCGAAAGCAACAAGATCAATTTCTTAAGAAGCAACTAAGTCCCTAAAAAGGGCTAGGGAAGGACCCACCTCTTCAACTTTACTGCTGAAGATGGCCCCACATGTGCCAAAAACAGATAGGGAGAGTTCATGTCCACCTACTTGCCATCAGCTTTCGACTGGTTCAACCGATGGACATAGTTGTCACCAACATAATCCCGTATCTGTTTTTGATTTTAAATCGAGGGAGTACGAATGTTTTGTTTCCTTCCAGTGTCTAATGGCATGCCCTTCTTTATATCTGAGTCCAACAAAACATCATTAGTACTGCACTTAATCATTGAACTGGAATTCAAATTTTCGACATTAAAACATGTTACCTTCCACAACCTGCAAAACTACATATCAAACAGACCCACAAATTTTCCCGAGTTTTGCAACACAACAAACTGGTTTCTCATCTTCCTGCTGTGAAAATTGAGATACCTGCTGACACGCACGCATTGGTATAAAATTGATAGCAAGTTTAGCTGATGAACACGAAGTACACACATTGGGTGGTCCCACGCTTAGTTTTGGTTAGTACGAAGCACACACATTCGTGCATTATAAGCTTGACATGAAATGGAAAACTATAGTCACCTGACAAGACAAGTTCGTCCAATTGGAAGTACTCGTGCATAAAATTCCACCGGTTTCGGGATCCAATCTCTCTGGTGTGAAACAAGCACACAACTCACATCAGCACAGCAAATTAGATCAGCATAATTTAAGTTGAAATACCAAACAAATCAACAACCAACAGAACACTAACCAAGGCAAATCGGACAAGTAGGCAACTCGGTGTATCCGTCCAAGGCAACGCTAGATATCGATTCCAAGCCAGCGGACTCCAGATATCCCACACGTAGAATGTGAACATCTCCGCCAAAATCATAGAATGTTTTCAAGAATTCGAATTTATGGTCAATTCTAGGGAAGAAAAGGAGAAAACCGCCTCCCAATCCAAGATCCGGTAGAAGGAATCGACTTTTGCCTGATCGTCCAACTCCACTAATGCACTGTACCTATCCTCCTCCTTGGCGTCATTCCTAATGAGTTGGAGGAGGTCGTCGGAGTTGTCAAAGAAGCGGAGATCGGAGGGGGAAAGGTAGTTGGGGACCGTGACCACGTAGAGGGAGCTCAGGTTGGGGCAGCTCTCCACGTGGTCTGGTAGAACCGGACCACGCCTCTCGTCTCGATCCTCGTCGAGAAGAAGCTCGCCTCGTCAAGTTCGTTGCTGGCCTGAGTCGACTGAGTGGAGTCGGAGGACGTTGAGGAGAGGAAGAGAGGGGCTGTGTGATGTTAGCGGGAAATTGGTTTCCTTTGTCCTATTTAAAGGTTAAATTGGAAACTGAGTGAAACTTTTTAGATATACCGAACAATATTTATATACTCTAATTTTGATTCCATTTTTTGACCAAGATTTGATCTTAAATTTCTGAAAAAATATACGTGACTTAAAAATAAAAAATCAGAGTAAAATAAAATGTAAAAAGATCATTATACCCCAAAAAGTGATGCGAAGAGAATTGAAGGGCTATGGCAGAGGATGAGAGACAAAACATTGAAACAAGTGTGTGTGTATATCCGTAAGTTATTTGTTGTTTGTTTTGAGTTTCTATTTGAAGAATCAAAATTGTATCCAATGATGTCTAATCAATTACGAAAGTACTATTCAATTAACAACGTTTTTATTTTTAAGCGGAAGAATCTTTTAAATACGATATAGCTAATAAAACTACACAATGTTTTTGGTGGAGATAACAACTTTTTTGGGGGTCTGGATTCGGTTCTGGATATTAAAAAAGTCCAGGACCGTTCTGGACAATTAAGTGGTTTTTTCAATTGGATCAACTGGTTTTGCTAGTGTGTTAAAGTGGTTTTGCCAAGCGGATCAAGTGGTTTCTTCAAGTGATTTTTTCAAACGGATCAAGTGATTTTTTCAAGCGCGGGATCAAGTGGTTTTTGCCAGCATGTTCAAGTGGTTTTGCCATTATGTTCAAGTGGTTTCGTTAATATGTTCAAGTGGTTTTGCTAGTGTATTCAAATGGTTTTGCCAAGCGGATCAAGTAGTTTTTTCAAGCGGTTTTTTCAAATGGTTTTTTCAATCAAATCAAGTGGTTTTTTCAAGCGGATCAAATGATTTTTTTAAATGGTTTTTTCGAGCGGATCAAGTGGTTTTTTCAATCAGATCAAGTGGTTTTTCAACTGAATCAAGTGATTTTTTCAAATGGTTTTTTCAACCGGATCAAGTGGATTTTTTCAAATGATTTTTTCAATCAAATCAAGTGATTTTTTCAAGCGGATCAAGTGGTTTTTTCAAGTGGTTTTTTCAATCAGATCAAGTGATTTTTTCAATCAGATCAAGTGGTTTTTTCAACTGAATCAAGTTGTTTTTTCAACCGGATCAAGTGGTTTTGCGAAACCACTTGATCCGCTTGAAAAAACCACTCGATCCTGACTTTAAAAAAGTCCAGGACCGTCCTAGAAATTCGGTCCAGGACCGAATCCGGTCCCACTTTTTTGTGTTTAATATTTTATCTAGATATAAATTAATTAAATCAATGAATGCCAGGATCATTTGATTTTGAGAAGAAGAAGAAAAAGCTGTTTCAGCCCCTTACATTTCCTACACCGAGGGCGAGGATGTATACTAGAATAAATTATTCTGAACTGTTTAGTAATTATCCAAAGAACACGTTCAAAATATTTCCCACCGAAAGTCCAACGGCATAGAGCAGTCTTTCTCTGGCCAGACAAGAACTATTTTTTCCATCAAAATATTCCACACTCTACAAAGCCGTAATACAATGGTGAAGAAGGCAATATGCGCAAGGGAAGACCGCCCCGTCGAGGTTGCTATTAGCCGACTCCGCTCCAGGTTCCGGTCAGCTAGTAGCCAGCCGTTCACGTTTGATGGGCATTTCATCGAACAAATGGCGGGTGGAAGTTGGTTTCGTTTGTTTAAGAGAATTGCAGACTAGAGTAAGGAATTAATTCATCCGAAAAATGATTATGGCACAAATTAATGAAATGGTGTAGTTGAATTACTAAGAAATAGAAGAAAAAAAATCAGTTTTTTTTATTATGAAAGATTTGTTCTTTTCATTTAAAGTGTTTAGCTATTCCATTTTAGCTGGATAAGAATGATAATGCTTTAGTTTTTCATGAGACTTCATTTTGTCTTTGGTTGGTGTTATCAACGGGTTATTTGGTGCACTTAACCGAATCCTTTGTGTCAATCTTTAGGGCGCACTTGCTACGGGTTTCATTGCCCAAAAACGAGACTGTAAAGGTCATGTTCTTCTACGTTTTTGTTCTGCAGTTTCTCTCTGTTATGCTGTTACTTGCATACTTTCCCGTCATTTTTTTTTGTTCTAAGCTCTGATATTTAGAATCGAGCACAGTCAAGCCTATTTTAGGGGTGGTTCTCCAAATGGTATTTCTGACATCCGCGAGGCTTGAACCTAAGACTCCATTTAGTGAGTCAAAGTGGCTATCCCGTGATGTTTGACTACATGGGAAGCTGACTACCCTGGAATGCGTTATTAAGAAGATGTGTAATATAGCCTTTTCCTTATAAGCCAGAGCGGTCAAACGACCGATTTCGTCGATGGAAAGTTGATAACTCTAAAGAGCGGGAGTGCGATATTAGGAAGATTATCTAGTGCTCTTTTTCTATCAGTCAAAGAGGTCAAAGAGGTAGATTTATTAGCTTTCCACTGATAACAACTCAATCCACGACGCGCTTTTTCGGTATAAGGTAACGTTTTGTGTTAATCTTAAGAATGGTCAATTGCCTCTTTAAATACATCCTCAAGCTTGGTCTAAGGATGTATTAGGTGCTGAGGAAAATATCAATGACTTTGGTCATGATTCAGTGGCCTCAATCTTTTCCTTGAAGCACTTTTAAGTGCAGGTATATACTTCTAGTTGAGAGGGAGCTGCAACGATCCAAAAATCAACAGTCTGTAGCAACGATTAATGGTAATTCAACATCCAATTTTGACTGTTATCCTTACTTTGTTTCTGCATAAGATTTTTTTTTATTCTGGCTGTGAATGCTTATATTTCCAAACTGATGGTTGGTTCGTGCCCGCACTTGTTCAATCTGAACCTTGCATTTCTGCTTCCCGAAGTTCATGTTTGACGAGGAAAAAACAAATTGACTGGAAACTAAACTCAGAGTTGACAAATGAGAACCATGCGGCAGATATAATTGCATGTAGGCCCTTAGTCTTCCACTGACGTTTGCAGCAACATAATTGCCATGTGTTACTGGTTTTCTCCTTCTTGGTTCTTCAGTTTGACTCTATAAATGACTCATGTCTGTATCGGTACTTCCATTATCAATATCGTTGAAACATCAGTTAGCGAAGGAAAAACAACTAGTGGTTTTCACTTCCTTTAACCTAGTTGTGTTACAAACGTACTGAATACCCCTCTACCTCCTTTACAGATCTTTCATCAAAATGGAGTTGCCTGCAGCTATCGATTGGCAAAAATTGATGAAGTACTCGATGTCAGGCAGACTGCCAAATGATATTGTTCTTGACATCCTTCTGAGGCTACCTTTCAAGTCCACTGTGAGGTTCAAATGTGTTTCCAAGCCCTGGTTTTCATTGCTCAGCCACCCAGCATTCATCTTGTTGCGTCTTAAGAAAGCTACCCAAGGAAACAAGTCTCTCCTTTTTAGGTATATTATCTATGAGGACCAAGAAGTTACCATCGAATGGTCTAATCCAAAAATTGGTAATGTGGAAGTGGATGAAGATGAATTTGAAACTGATTCAAACAGCTTGATCTATCAAAGCCGATTCAGCTGTTCCAAAAGGGAAGTGTTTTCACCGAGAAGTAAGGAAACCATTAAAGAGCTTGGGGCAATCCAGGTTCCATCAGTCCCAAGCCCAACAAGTTCTTACTTTCTGGTAGGTTGCCTTTATGGACTGATTTGTGTCGCTGAACCTAAATACAGAGAGAAGTATCATCCGACGAAGATCTTCTTTTGGAACCCTGCTACCAAAGAAATTAGGCTTTTACCAATGTACTACACCAGGAGAATCTCTGCCTTAGATCGATTAATTGCTATTGGTTTTGGTTATGAACCTGCCACTGATGACCACAAAGTTATCAGGATCACATTCTCTGTCTTCAAGAATGCCCACAAAGCTGAGACTTACTCTCTACGGAAAGCCTGCTGGAAAAAAATCAGTGCAGATATGATCTCAAATTGCAATTTCACTGAGCAAGTGCCTCAGGCCAATGTCCATGGAGCTTTGCATTGGATGGTGCAACAGGGAAAAATTATAGATTATACTGAAGACCACATTCTGGCATTTGACATAGGCAAGGAAGAATTATACAGAATCCCTTTGCCTTCCTTCTCTTCTGAGGACAACTCAGGTTATTTCTGCAGGAACATTTCAGTTTACCAAGAACAGCTTGCCTTGTTCTCCTACTTGCCTTCTGCAGAGTTAAAGCCACTCGATATTTGGGTTATGGAGGAATATGGTAAATCTTGGACTAAAGTCTTGCATGTCCGTCAGCCAGACATCATGGTACCGTTGCACGTCATTGATCAGAATCGAGCCATAATGATGTGTTTCAAAGATTGGCAGCTGACTAATACAGATTTCAGGAGAATCAGGGATCTTGGTGTTATCAACTTTCACTATATATTTGAGTATGTTGAGAGCTTCGTTTTTCCTCTACTTGAACGTCGTGGAATGAAAAGACTGGCTATGGCTTAGGTTTATCCATACTGACGTTGTGAACTTGTCTTAGCCAACTTTGTTAGGCTTAGCTAGAAATGGTTGCTTTCTGGTCTTCATAGTTTCCTTTTTGTTTCAGTTTAAGTTATGTGGTCGTTCAAAATGTTTGGTCATTTTCTTCTATGATCCTTATGTCACATGTGGATTGCTCTAACTACAATTTGGAATAAATGATTTTTGAGAAGTAACTTTTATTATGCTTATGTTAAGTCGGGAAACCAGAATACAAAAGAATTCTAACCTAGGAAGATGATGTGAAATTCAGTCCCTACAAAGTGAATAGAGTCAGCTAATCTCTGAGATCTAGAAATGCGCTCAAGTGTACAACGAGGAAGCTTCTTGTAGTTCTAAATCTCATTTCTGAAACAAGCAATTCTTCTTGCCAAATGATATGACGAGGGTCATTCAAAAAGATCCACCTACAATGAGGAAGCATCTGTCAATTTGTCCTGACCTCGTATGATGAAGCCTTCATGATCACGAGCATCTATGATGATTCCAATTTCTTAAAAGATAGATTTTCAAAGTAAAATTGACAGTATTCTTACTGCAGCAAACTACATCCTGAGCTGATTCTACGCTTAGTTTTCGGTGAATACCAAGCACACAAATTCGTGCCTGACATGAATTGGAAAAATATAGTCACCTGACAAGATAAGTACGTCCAATTGAAAGTACAAGTGCAAGGACACGAATGATCACACAGAGTGCTGATAATTCCACTGGTTTCGGGATCCAGTCTCTCAGGTGTGAAACAAGCTCACAACTCACATCAACACAACAAATTAGATCGAATAAGTCAACAACCAACATAACACGAACCAAGGCAAATCGGACAGGTAGGTAAGTCAGTGTATCTGTCCGGGGGAACGCTAGATATCAATTCCACGTCCATTGTGTACTCTACATATCCCACTTATAAAATGTAACACATCTTTGCCTAAAACCATATAAAGTTTCAAGAACCCAAATTTATGTTCAGAGAGGGAAAAAGGCGATAAAAATCGACCTACTTCATTATGAGAAAAAATCGCCTCCCATTGAAAGACGGTAGAAGGAATCGACTTTTGCCTGATCATCGAACTCCACAAGATCACTGCCACCATGCTCCATCGCGTCATTCCTAAAGATCGTAAGAGACCTGATGAGGAGGAGGAGGTCGGAATCTTCGAAGAAGCGGATGGGGTGAGGTAGTTGGGAACAGCTACGACGAAGAGGAAGGTGGAAAGGGAGATCGAGTTGTGGGAGCTCTGGTAGAGGTGGACCACGCCTCTACTCTTGCGGTACTCCCTTCGGGCGGCAGAGGCTGAGAAGAAGGTCGTCTCGTCGAGTTCCAATGGCTGGCCTGAGTCGACTGAGCGGACTCGGAGGACGAGCATTGTTTGCCTCCCTTCTTGTTTTTGTTTTTCTTGTTGTTCCACTTCTCTACCGTTTAGGAAAAGGAAAAGAGAGGCGGTTTGATTTTTAGCGGGAACTTAGCTTCCTTTGTCCTATTAAACGGTTAATTTGAATTTCTGGTAATCTGGTCTTCATTGTTTCCTTTATTTGTTTGTCTGTTTATGTTATTACGTGGTCGTTGAAAATGTTTGGTCATTTTCTTAGCCAAGTGGCTAAACCAAAATAATAAGTTCTTACAAAAAAACAATTCTGTTAAAAAATTAATTACTTTCATTTCGCGCATTAAATACATTTTCACATTGATATGATTGTCCCGAAAGCCAAAATCACAAGTCTATGAATTCTCAAATACAAAATAATATAGGAAAAAAAAATCAAAAGTTCCATGCCCATATTGCCCCTTATAACTAGCGAGGATCTGTCCTTGTCCGACAACTGTCCCGCCGGAGACAATAATCGCCTCTAGCGGCCGGTCTCCGGCGTCCCTATTTGATATTATATTGTACTGAGAGGTCTAACCTTCAGTTAATTAGTCTATAAGTTATGAAAAATCGAATATGTTAGTTCTTAATATTAATTTACAACTATCTATCTATCCCAATTATGTAATTTTGCTCTGTTTGATATTTGTCTAATTAAAATATAAATTAGTTAGAACAATAAACCCCGGATCATGTGATTTTGAAAAGGAGAAGAAAAAAGCTGCTCAATTTAGCCTCTTCTATTTGTTACCCGGAAAATAAATGAAACCATCTCATGGAGGGCGAGGATGTACATAAGAATAAACTTTATGGAGTGTTTAGCATTTATCCAAAAGAAACTTCCCACCGAAACTCGAACGGCATAATACTAATAGCATAGGTTCGTTTTATTTATTTTTTTCTGGCCAAACAATAATATAATATATTTTTATTTTAGATTCTACGAAATCGTACAGCAATGGAGAAGCAGGCGATAGAAACAAGGGAGGCCCTTCTCGTCGAGGTTTCTATTGCCTGTTTGTTAGCCAACCCCGCTTCAGGTTTCGGGTGGCCGGAAGCCGTTTATTTTTCGTGGGCAATTGATCGAACATGTGGCGGGTGAACGTTTGTTTCGCCTAGAGTAAGTAAGGCATTATTTTCTCCAGAAAATGGTTGTGGAATGAAAAATTAGCGAAAGAGTGTGGTTAAGAAGTAGAGAAAAAGGTCGATATTTTCATTCTAAAAGCTTTGTTCTTTGAATTTGAATGAGTTTAGAATGATAACGCCTTTATTCGTCATGAGACTTAATTTTATCATTGTTTGTTGTTATGGGTGGTGTCATTGGGTTCTCGTAACCGATTCCTTGGTATCGATCTTGAGGGCGCAATTGCTATGGGTTTCACATTGCCGTTTGACAATGGAGAAGCAGGCGATAGCGCAACGGAGGCCCGCCCTATCAAGGTTACTGTTGGCCAACTTTGCTTCAGGTGTAGGGTGGCTAGTAGCCGTTTACTTTTCCTGGGCATTTGATCGAACACGTAGCGGGTGTTTGGTTTGGTCTGTTCAAGAGAATTGCAGGCTAGAGTAAGGAATTAATTCCTCCAAAAGTGACGATAGCATAAACTAGTTGAAGAGTGTGGTTGGATCTTTAAGAAGTAAAAAAAAAAGGGCTTTGATTTTAATTATGAAAGCTTTGTTCTTTGAATTTGAAGAGTTTAACAACTTCATATTTGCTGGATCAGAATGATAATAACTTAGTTTGTCATGAAATTCCTTTTATCTTTGGTTGGTGTTATTGATGGTGTCAATTGGTTCCCGTAACTGATAACTTGGTGTCAATCTTAAGGGCGCAGTTACTATGCGCTTCATTTACCAAAAATGAGAGAGCAAAGATCCTCTTTGTTTTTGTTCTGCATTCTATCTTATGCTTTTATTTGCATACTATCCCGTGATGTTTATTTTTTGTCTAAGCTCTGATATTTAGAGTCGGCCATTGTTTGGCCTATATTAGGGGTGGCTCTCCGAATGCTGTTTTTACATCCGTGATAGTTGAACTCAAAATGAATGAAAGTGGCTATCCTGTTATGTTTGACAACTTAGGAAGCTGACTACCCGGAATGCATTCTTAAGAAGATGTATAATAGCCTTTTCCTTATAAGCCAAAGCGGTCAAATAGACCGACTTCGTCGATGGAAAGTTGATAACTCCAGAGGGGGAGTGCAATATTAGGAAGATTATCTGGTGCTCCTTTTCTATCAGTCAAAGATGTCAAAGAGTTGGATTTATTAGCTTTCCGTTGATGGTAAATCAATCCACGACGCGCTTTTAAAGTACGTTTGTGTTACTCTTAAGAATGGTCAATCATCGCTTTAAATACATCTTCAGGCTTGGTCTTAGGATGTATTAGGTGCTGAAGAGAATTTCAATGAATTTGGACATGATTCAGTGGCCTCAATTTTTTTTTTTATCTTGAAGCACTTTTTTCAGTACAGGAAATATCCTTCTAGTTAAGAGGCAGCGTACAGGAAATCAACAGTCCGAAACAACAATTAATGGTAATTCAGCAACCGATTTTGACTTTTATCCTTATTTCGTTGTGTATAAGGTTTCTTGATTCTGTTCTTAAATGTGCTTATGTTTCAATATCAATGGGTGATGAATGCGTGCAATTGTTCAGTCTGGAGCGTGCATTGGTGCTTCACAAAGTTCATGTGTGATGAGAAAAGAACAAATTGACCAGCAACTGAACGTTACAGCTGACAAACGAGAACCATGCACCAGAGATAATTGCATGTAGGGCCCTTAGTCTTTCGCTGACGTTCAGTGACATAATTGCTATGCGTTACTAGTTTTCACCTTCGCTGTTCTTCAGTTTGATTCTATAAATGCATATTGTCTGTATCGGTACTTCCACTATCAATCTCATAGAAACATCAGTTAGCCAAGTAAAAACAACCAACAGTTTTTACTTCCTTTAACCTTGCTGTGTTGCCAACATACTGAATACCCTTCCGCCTCCTTTACAGATCTGTCATCAAAATGGAGTTGCCAGCATCTACCGATTGGCAAGTATCGATGCCGTTCTCGTTGTCAGACAGACTGCCAAATGATGTGGTTCTTGACATCCTCGTGAGGCTACCTGTCAAGTCCATTGTGAGGTTCAAATGTGTTTCCAAGCCCTGGTGTTCTTTGCTCAGCCACCCAGAATTTGTCTTGTTGCATCTTAAGAAGGCTACCCAAGGAAACAAGTCTCTCCTTTTTAGGGATGTTATCTTTGAGGACAGAGAAGTTACCATCAAATGGTATCCAGAAATTGGTAATGTGGAAGTGTATCTTGTGAATGAAGCTGAAGATGATTTTGAAACTGATCCAAACACCTTCATCTATCAAGGCTGCTTAAGCTGTTTCGAAAGGGAAGTATTTTCACTGAGAAGTAAGGAAACCATTGAAGAGCTTGGGACAATCCAGGTTCCAGCAGTCCCAAGCCCAACAAGTTCTCACTTTCTGGTAGGTTGCCTTAATGGACTAATTTGTGTGGCTGAAGCTGAATACAGAGAGATTTATCATCCAACGAAGATCTTCTTTTGGAACCCTGCTACTAAAGAAATTAGGCTTTTACCAAGGTACTGCACCCGGAGAATCTCTGGCTTAGATCAAGTAATTGCTCTTGGTTTTGGTTATGAACCTGCCACTGATGACTACAAAGTTATCAGGATCAGATTTTCTGTTTTCAAGAATGTCCACGAAGCTGAGACTTACTCTCTACGGAATAACCGCTGGACTGAAACCAGTGCAGATATGATCTCAAATTGCAATTTCCCTGAGCGAGTGCCTCAGGCCAATGTCCATGGAGCTTTGCATTGGATGGTGCATCAGGGAAAAATTACAGATTATGTTGAAGACCACATCCTTGCATTTGATATAGGAAAGGAGGAATTATACAGAATCCCTTTGCCTTCCATCTCGTCCGAGTACAAACCAGGTTGTTTATGCAGGAACATTTCAGTTTACCAAGAACACCTGGCCTTGTTCTCCTACTTGCCTTTGACGGAGGTAAAGCCACTCGATATTTGGGTTATGAAGGAATATGGCAAGTCTTGGACTAGAGTAAGGCGCGTCCGGCAGCTTGAACTCCTGGTACCAATGCACTTCATCGATCAAAATCGAGCCATAATGATGAGTTTAGAAGATTGGCAGCTGGTCTTGACTGATGCAGATTTCGGGAGAATCAGGAATCTTGGTATTTTCAATTTTCACCCTATATTTGAGTACGTTGAGAGCTTAGTTTCTCCTTGACCTGGGCTTAGTTTAGTCCATACTGAAGTTGTGAACTTGTCTTAACCAACAGTGTTAGGCATAGCTAGAAATGGTGGCTTTCTGGTCTTCATAGTTTCCTTTGTTTGTCTAAGTTATGTGGTCGTTGAAATGGTCGTTTTTTTTCTTCTGTGTTCCTTATTGTACCTGTGAGTTGCTCTAATGGCACTTTGGAATAATTGGTTTCGTATGATGACGCCTTCACGATTTGGAATAAACATATGTAAGATACGAGGCTAAACCAGTCTGCATGTCTACTCATTTCTAGTCGATCTGATTGATACCATACTTGGATACCTTCAAGGAAGTATTCGGATTAAGTATTGCAAATGAAAATAACATCATTAGAGAACTACTCTAAATAGTTTAAGTTAATGGTCAATTCTTAATATGTTAAAAGCCTATTCTAATTTCCTTTTGCTCATTTCAACCAGATCTCAATTTCAATAGTTGTACAATTACTATTCGTTTAACAATTAGAGGAATACATCGAATATCCTCGAAAGCCAGAATCAATTGTATATGAATTTTCAATAAGAAAATAATATATTATTTTTAACAGAATACAACTTATTGCCAAAATATTTTTTCAACCAAACAAAAGGAGCATTAGTTTTGTCTTTTGTTGGTTGATATTGCGATAATTTCCGATTCATAATTTAAAAATAACAAATAAATGAATTTATTTTCAATTATAAACAAATGCCCCTATGGGGGTTGGCGGAGATTGAGGATCCGGAGGGGGATGTGGATGAACTTCCACGGTAATGGGTGGACGGCTGTTCTCACGTTGGGGTGGTGATTTGCGGGCAGACGACCATCTCCCATTGGACCATCCGCATCAATCTCCCATTGGACCATCCGCATCAGCGGCCCTGATTCAACCCAGTCCTGACCTAACTCTGTAATATTTAATTAATTTCTCACTCATCCACCTCAATCCACCTCCCAACACTCAGTTCCTCCATCCAACCCAACTCTAACTAATAAACAATTAATATATTTATCAATCTCATCATTAACTCAATTAACTTTAATTTATTAATTCACATTTTTATATTCGTTAATATAAATAACTATCTTGTAGTTAATTATTATTTTAAAAATGAAAATACAAATATTTTTATTGAAAAATAATAAATTAGCAATAATGCATATTACATTAAAAATTGCAAAATAATAAATTACAAATGCGAATAATGTTAATTAAAAATTAACTATGATTATGATAAATTACAAATACAGATAATGCTAATTTTTGTTTACGAGTGTTGTAATATATGCATTTTCTGTAATTTATGCATTAAATTATTGTAATATATGTAATTTGAATTGGTGAAAATTATTATCGAGAAACCAACAAATTAGCTTAAGCAATTTTACATTTTAACTCTTGTAAACACAATACTGTCTTTGAAAAAAAAATCTCTCTCTAATCTGGATAAAACGGTAGTTAATTTTTTTTAATGTAAAAAAAGCTCACAATTCACAAACGTCACATTTCTCTGTTCCTAAATTAACAAGCAAAAAACAATTTATGAGGAAAGAAGTAAAAATGGCGGAAGAAACGGAATACACATAACAATGATATCAAAAAACAAAAAAAAAGCATTAAATAAGGAAGGGGTGGGCCCTGTCCCACCCCCTCTCTCTCCTCAATCGGTCAGCCGATTAAGGTTGGTCAACATTTCTCTTCCCTCCATTATTTAATTATTTCTCTCTCCTTTAATGGTAGGCCCACTCCAGCCCCAGGCTTCCCAAAAGCCGCTGATGCGGCTAGTCTTAAGTCTTATAGATACAAATCGAGGGAAGTCATATAATTTTGCTTTTCTGTTCAAATATCAGGCACGTAGAAAATACTGGGGAAGATTAACCTGTAAGTTTATAATTTTTTTGTATTATTTTTGTGGTTACAAATTGATCAATTTAGTCTTTTATTATTTTTGTGGTTACAAATTGATAATTTAGTCTTTGAGACTTACCAATAATTTTTCGGGTCCATAACAACTGCTCGTCTAAATATGGTCGAAACGACAAAATTTTTTATCCAACGGAGAAGACACATGACCTTAGAGTGGATTACCAATTTGAAACTACAATGTATTAAAAATACAAATAGTCTGTTTGTTTATAGTTGGCGGGGGTAATTAACCAGAGGAGGGTTCCCTTAAAAATGAATTGCCAAAATAGGGTCTTCGGGAAATCAATTCCCTGTCTGGGGTCGGTACAAAATCGCATCTGTTAATGCGATTTTGAAACGCACGAAATCGCATATTTTTCCGCGATTTTGACCCGAAATCGCAACAAAATACGCGATTTTGGACATGATACCGGCTTAGGCTCATCTTGAAGTGGGCTCGGCTCAAAGTCTACCCAAACCCGTTCCCGCAAAAAAAGACGCGGTCTTGGACTCGGCTTCGCCGGGATTCTAAACAGAAATATAATATTTAAAATATTGGTTTCTAACTAAAGGGCAAGTTTCTCCGAATCAAAGGATTAAATTTTTAAGAGATCGTGTCGAGTTCAAATTTTTCAAACACGTATTATTAAAAAATTATCCTCGAATGGGGTTTCTCTTGACTTTGTATAACATGTCATAACATAAGGACATTATATTTAACGTAAATATTGTTGATTTTTTTTTTCGTTTTACTAATAGGTAGGGTTTAAGCTTACAATGAGATTTTATCATAGCACTTTTTTTTACCTAAAATAAAAAGGAAAACCTATCCAATTTGCAAAGCTAAAGCGTCATTGAGATAGTATGGAAAAGTACAACAGAAAATAGATGACACGTCAATTGAAAGTGTATGGCTTTTAAAAGAGGCACTTCTAGTGTTGCCTTTTATTTACTATATTCGCATATCCCTACAAAGCGTGAAAGGACAATTAAAATTCATGAATCAATATTCAAAAATACTATTTTTTATATTTAGATTACATAATTTTAAAAATAATTGGGACATTCAAATCTAGTTTTTTATAAAAAAATCCAATCATTTATAGCAACCAAATCCGAAAAAAATTTAAAATCACAAAACAGCAAGTAAATTCGCTTTTTTAAATAATAAAAGAACAATATAAACAAATGTTTGAAAAATCCAATACAAGACAAACCCCATTCGAGGATAATTTTTTAATAATACGTGTTTGAAAATTTTGAACTCGACACGATCTCTTAAAAAATTTAATCCTTTGATTCGGAGAAACTTTCTCTTTAGTTAGAAACCAATATTTTAAATATCATATTCATGTTTAGAATCCCGGCGAAGCCGAGTCCAAGACCGCGTCTTTTTTTGCGGGAACGGGTTTGGGTAGAATTTGAGCCGAGCCCAGTCCAAGATGAGCCTAAGCTGGTATCATGTCCAAAATCGCGTATTTTGTTGCGATTTCGGGTCAAAATCGCAGAAAAATATGCGATTTTGTGTGTTTCAAAATCGTATTAACAGATGCAATTTTGTACCGACCCCAGAGAAGGAATTGATTTACCGAGTACCCCATTTTGACAATTCATTTTTAAGGGAATCCCCCTCTGGTTAATTATCCAGTTGGCGGTGGCAGAGGTACAAGGATTTGACAAGACTTGTATTGTCGCTATTCCTGCTTTTAGATATATTATTACTCCTGACCTAATACTTCATAACATCACATAATATCAATACTGTGGCTGACCTTATTAGTGTGTCCACTAGAAGTTGGAATATTAATATTTTGCACCCTTTTTTGAGTTTTTCTGCAGAGGAGCAACTTGCAATCCACAGAATTAGAATTGTCGGACCTGGTGTTCAAGACAAGCTTATTTGGCATCATGCCAAAGATGGAGCTTATTCTGTTAAGAAGAGCTATCAAATGTTGAAATTACATAATTCTTGTGTATCTACCACTAGATTTTGAGACAACTTAAAGAAAATGGCCGACATCTGAGCGCTAAAAATAAAAAACCAACACCTACTTTCACTCTCGGTCAAAATAAATTCTATTTGTTTGGAAAATTTATCATTTTTTAAAATTATGTTTCACTCTAATTTATTTTAATGAGTTATAATGGAATATTAAGTAAACCAAAAAATATAAAATTGATATTTTAGTTAAAGCGTGAAAACGTTAAAATAAATCAAGTTCAACAACAACGATAATCACAGATGAAACGTGACAATTTTAAGTTTTGATGATTATGGAAAATTATATGTTGTTATTGAAAATTTACAAATAGTGAAAAAATTAAATTTACAATTTTCTGTTTTGAGAAACACAAGTGTAAACCATATGGAGGAAGAAGAAGCTAACATGGATGGATGAGCAGAGGGGGAGGAAAGAAGAGAAAGATAGAAAAGAAAAAAATAGTGATATTGAAAAAATGTAAACTATATAATAATTGTTTGCAATTTTTTACTACGACAACTCGAGTCCAATTTTTGTCGAATTGGCATGCCATGTAGGAACAAAACGACGTAATCTTAGTTCTGGATCGATAGAGAGTTGCTCATGAAGTTCTTTTGAAACCTAGAGTCTCTTTTGATGAGTTTGAAATTATAAGGTGTTAAGTGTAAATTGGTAAAGCAAAAGGATATTAAAATGAACTTTTATGCAAACTTCAGTGAATTTGGATTCTGACATGTGGGAGCAACTTTCTTTCCCCCACTCATCTGTCTCTTTCACTCCTTTTGTACTACTCCCCAGCCAACCAAAGAAACCACCCAAAGCCAACACAGAGGGTGGAGTGGAGCTTATGTTAGAGAGAGTAGAGAGAGAACCTTTAGAACAAGAGCAATAAGGAAAGAAACAACCTTTGAAACTAAAGTAACTAACGGACCCCATCTAAAACTCAGCTCGTGGACTTGAACTGAGGGGGGAAAAAGAAGAAGACAAGGAGCCAAATATCTGTAGACCCCTGAGAAGAAGAAGAAGGAAGGAAGATGCCAAGGCCAGGGCCAAGGCCTTATGAGTGTGTGAGGAGAGCTTGGCATAGTGAGAGGCACCCACCAATGAGGGGCTCGATCATCCAACAGATTTTCAGGTTCTGGGTTGTGTTTGTTTGTCTGTTTTTAGCTTCCATTTGGGTAGACCCTTGATGGGTTTGGCTTGCATCTTTGTGATTGTGAAAACTATTTGGTGTGGGGTTTTTTTTTTGGGTTGTTAGGGTTGTTCATGAGGCTCACAGTGCTGCTTCAAAGAAGAACAAGGAGTGGCTTGAGAAGCTCCCAATTGTTGTCCTAAAATCTGAGGAGATCATGTATTCTAAAGCCAACTCTGAGGTACCAATTACCATTCTCTGATATTTGGTTTTTCGGTTTTGACCATGTATT
>SOPF01027234.1:0-14764 GCA_012979155.1 Hypericum perforatum | reverse complement strand
AAAGGTCAACTCGGTCAACGGACTAGGGACTAAATTGATATTTGCCATATTACGTCAGCATGCCACGAAGCAAACTTATCCAGTCACGGGCGAGGTGGCGTGCCACGTGTGCGAGAAAACACAGTCATTCGGATTAGGACCGTATGCTGTCAAAAATTGGATAACCACAGGGACTAAAAGAGAAATTTTAAACCACACGTCCTAAACGCGAAAAACGTGAAACCACAGGTAGGTTAAGTGTACTTTTCCCTAACTTTTATGAGAAAAAAGTGTGAGTACTTGGCTGTTAAGGCAAACATGTATGGTGCGTTACAAAGTTGAGGAGAGGAGAAGGAAAGGAGTGTGCTTTTTGGCTTTTTGCCTCTACCAGTTGCATGCATGATCATCCTCTAATCTCCTGCTTTTAAAGTTTTTAAGTTTCTTGCCAGATGGCACTTCTCAATGAATTGACAAAAGTAACTATTAA
Organism: Hypericum perforatum; assembly: GCA_012979155.1. Taxonomy (NCBI): domain Eukaryota; kingdom Viridiplantae; phylum Streptophyta; class Magnoliopsida; order Malpighiales; family Hypericaceae; genus Hypericum; species Hypericum perforatum. Next base: position 14,298 of record SOPF01027234.1, on the reverse strand, counting down.
TGACAAAAAATAGCTAATCGGGAAATAATAGTCGTCTTTCTTATTCTTCATACTAACAAAACTATTCTACCGTAAATGTTTAACTTAAAAAAAGCTACTGTTTATTCTTTAGGAATCAAAATGTTATAAAATCGGATTTAGTTTATAACAAATATAATATTGGAATAAAAGTTTGTGGACAACAGCACGGAGTGCTTAGCTGTTAAAGGTAATGTTTCATCGTGTCATATACTTACAGGCCACCGAAATGACGAATACTTCTACTTTATTTTTTTATTTTTTTTTATTTTTTTTTCAAAAAAAACTGATCATTTATATTTTTTTTATGTCATTGGGTGCTGAAATTGTAATGATTTACAAAAACAGAATTGATTCGAATTTCTATTCGCTCCCTCAATTTTTGCATCTAAATCTTCGGATAAGGGTTGATTGCGATTCAGTTTGCCGGATCAAATTTTGTAAAATGATCAACATTGCGAGCATGTATTTTGATGTTTTTATGCACTCCTACACGCTATGGTTTACTCGGCAAAAATTATCGACTAACAATTGAATTTCATTTAATTGCACAAATAACCAAATGTTGATCAGAAAGTAGAAGTTGGATGAGGATTAGACTGAGTACTTAGTGGTTTTTTCGAACCGGAAGGATGAGATTTTTTAAAAAAAATACAAAAATTACAATATCAAAGTAAAAATGACTTACACGGACCAATATCACACAAATAAAATATCTTTCTCAACAACAAAAACACAAAAATATACATGTATGAAATTTTTTTGCAAAATTAAAAAATCACACAAATAAATTGAAAACAAATTTAAATGGGTTAGTATTACATAAAAAATATCATTTTAAGAAAAATAAATAATACAAAAATATACATATCAATATCGTATGAAGAAAAAAACAATATCATGTAAAGAATATGTTGATACACATGAAAAAAATATCAAAACAGTCCAACCTAAATTTCAAACCGACGGGAATGATTTTTAAAGTTCTTAATTAGTTGCTTAGAAGATGAGAAAACTCTAATTAATGTTGGGTACTTTAAATCACATTCAGATTTTATTTATTGGACATTGGACAGTACCATCATAAATTTTTTTTTGGTAAAATTAAATTGTGGGTAAATTGTTTCCACAATTGCGAGGAGGGTTTCGAGGTTAAGGTTTTATTCATCTCTCAACGTTGTTGCGAGGGATCGAACCTGGTTCGCCCTACAAAGTGCAACCCCTGGCACCACTGTACCAAGAGCGCGTTGGTAGTACCATCATAAATAAATGACTGGAATACTACGTTCAACAACACACGACCGGTCGTCTTCATCCACATCCCAGGTGACTAAAAGTCCAACATAACCTCAACCATTTAACCAAACTACGGGATCATATCACACAATATAAAGCAAAAATCTTATCCTCCAAAAAAGTTTCCAACCCTTCAACACCTCAAAATTTTCCCACAAAAGTACCAGAAAACGTAAGCTGGACAAAAAGTTAATCTGAAAGAAAAAACTAACACAAACAAAAAAAAGGGAAAAGAAATGGCAACACCATTTCTCTCCACCTCCAACACCTTCTTCCTCTCCTCCACTTCAACTTCACCTCAATCCCCACTAAAGACCAACTTCAGGAGAGACCAACTTGTCCTTTGTAAGGCTTTGAGTGAGCCAACATTGACCAAGAGGAGCCTATCCATGTGTTTCATGACCAGCTTTGTCTTCTCATTGGGTGGCAGTAGCTCCAGTTCCATTGCCAATGCAGCTATCCTTGAAGCTGATGATGATGTGGAGCTCCTAGAGAAAGTTAAGAGGGACAGGAAGAAGAGGCTTGAAAGACAGGGAGTTCTTAGTTCATCTAGCAAGGAGACAGGTTGGTTGGTAATAATTGCTGGCCTATATTTTTCAGCAAGTGTTTAATATTGTTGCATTTCCAATGAGACTTTATCTCCAGATTTGATTTAGCTAGAATAACTCTTTCAGCAGTTGATTAAATGCTTGTTAGTTATTTAGCTGATTTAGTTGCTTTTAACTCTATTAGAGACTAATGCTAATACTACTAGTACATTTGTGTTAAATTAAGCTTGTCTCTAGATGAATTTTCTGATGCCACTAAGTAGGGTCAATATCTAAGCAAGATTTTTTAGCCAAAGATCATTTGACCTGATGACAGAAAATGTAGAATGATTTGACGGAGGTCTAAAGTTCAGACTTCGATAATGTGTTATTATTGGTGTAAATTTTGAACTTCACAAAGAAAAGACTTTTTAACCTGCTTTTTTTATCTCGGCGACATCATTTGGTCAATCCAATTGTTATACCCATCTGTTTAGTTCTAACTTCATGAAAATTTTGGGTTATAGTATGAAGATTTTTTCATGATATTAGTTGTTATATCGGCAGGCGAGATCCCTCCGTTACTACTACTGACATTACTTAACCTAAGCTTGCAAATTTCAGCTCAATAGTTCTCATCCGGGCTAGACTACTTTTGGATTTAGTCTTGCCAATTCAGATGGAATGACGATTGAAATGAACAAACCTCTGCAGGGTATCTGCAAGATGTTGTGTACAATCTGAGCAAAGTTGGCCAAGCAATAGAAAACAATGATCTGTCAGCTGCTGGCTCGGTTCTCGGAGGAGGTACAGACACTGACTGGGTCCAAAAGGCTAATTTGGCCTTTAACAAGGTACTTGAATAACCAAAATATTTACGTTCGTTCTTTTGGAAATGCATCAAACTCACTCTTGTTATATGGAGTTCAAGTTCTTACTTAAGATGCTCTCTTGAACAGTTGAGCTCTACTGAGGAAGAGAAGACAGAGGTCGCTACGTTTAATTCCTCGTTGGCTTTGCTATTCTCATCAGGTTTGTTTTGCAGCTCAACCTTGCAATGCCATTTAGCCTATCTTATATTCTTTTCTATTCTCCACCATGTGTACTAATTGTGCAAGTTCATCTCCTTTGCAGTGACTAGCAAGGACATTGAGTCCTCCAAAGTCGCGTTTGTGTTGTCTGCAACAGCGTTCGAGAAATGGACAACCTCGACAGGTTTGGTTTCACAGCTCAAAGGGCTATGAGCAACAATCAAATCTTGGCTGCTTTCGTCGCACTGGGAGCAAAGATTTTTGAAGTTCCATTCTCTCACCCTGCTGTATCTCTTCTGCTAATAGTCCGAGCGAGCCTTGTCTTTTGGCTCAAAAACTGTTTTGAGGATCGATTGTCGTGTTTCATCAAACCAGATTAACCTCTGATATGTCGATCAAGCAAATTGCTGTAAATGTTATAGAGAATTATTGACAATTGTCAGCTGTTTCAACTCGTAAACAAGGTAAACGAAACGTTTGTCCACGTCTTCAACTGCAGTGAAGCCTGTTCATAATGTAGTTCGGTTGCAACTGATAACCGCAAGCTAATTCTCTATTTCGACAACACTAATCAATCCACATAACTGCATTATTATTTATCTGCACAGCAGAATTACAACAACACTAATCAATCAACAGACTTGCACTGTTCCCTGACCGCGATGAGTTTACGATACAGCTAATGATACACCTAATTCTTATACATAATCTAACAATCAGATTGTTAACAACTACAACATGAACGCTAAGGTCATCCACAGACTTCACACTCTATGAAGGTCAGAAGCTGATGGCCGAATGACGCCAGCAGCAACATATTCTTCGGAGACTCAAGGCTCAACTGGGTTTGACTCCCCGCTGCCATTCTCGACTCTTTCTCCCACCACTTCATTCTTCTTGTCTACACCTGCACAATCAGGCTTACTGCTTCCATTAACAGCTGCTTTATCATTTGCTTCTACAGTATCAGGGATGCTTCCATCAGGTTCAGCCTCGTGCTTCCCCACTGCACTGTCTGGGTCTGCTTTACCCTCCTCCCCTGGGTCCTCATCTGCCCTTGTGGATGTTGGATCACCCTCCCCCTGAACTACAGGAACCTCAGCATTTTCCTTTTTGTTTTCAGATCCCGCTTCTTCAACAGCTCCTGGGACTGAATCAGTTTTCACTTCATCAGTTTCTTTGACAACTGCATCTTCTTCTTTAGGAGCTACCTCTGATTGAGTATCAGTTTCTTTTGCTTGGTCATCCATTCGACTGTCTTCCTTCAGGTCATCCTTCACAGTTTCTTCTTCTGTAGAAGCTTTTGTTTCCTCAGCTCCTTCCTCAGCAACAGTTGTTTCTTTGACCTCCTTTCTTGGACCTGTTTTGCTTCTTTTCTTCTTGGGGCCACTGTCCATGAACGGAATCGCCTTTGCCTTCTCACAGATCCTTGCTGATCGTCTAGGGGTTTCACCAGTTCCCCAATCGAACTCGGATACAGATGGACCACCAGGGTTAGCTTTGAGGTATTTCTCCAACTGCCTTCTGCCAGTAATTTCCTCCCCAGTAGGGGTGGTGAATACCACCTCATTCTTGTTTGGGGTACCAGCTCGTCTAGGAGTGAACTGCGTGGTTATAAACTATGGAGTCACAACACATGTTTGTCAAACACGAAAAAAGAAGAAATGCATTTAGAACCATTTCCGAGCATATTTATGAAGTGTTTTTCAAAAAGCAGCACAAAAACAACATTTCCAATCGAGAAATAATATGTCCATATTACAAACTAGTAAGATTATAATTAGCTTCAGAATGATTACATAGTCATTACGACTAGATTATTTATCCACCATTTAAAACTCCAAGCATCAAACTTAAGCTTAGAAATCTGAAACAACATAAGATTAGATAAAGCGATTAAATGGAAAAAGAACAGTAACCGAAACATCCGAAACTCTCAACAAGAGTAAAGCATTATCATATCATGCTCAACAGCTTGATCGGTAGTCTAGATAAAAAGAATACACCCGAGTTGTCAACATTCCCATTAATGCACACACTACACATAGAGCACCAAGTTATTCTTGTGAATCATTGCTGCCATTTCTTTCCAAGGGCATATCTTCGAAAAAATTAATGAGCAGCCCACAAACAATCCCCAATTTCCTCCATCACACTCCCCAAATTCACAAAATGCGTCGCGACTAAATTCATCATACTAAACAAATAAACAGGCCTAATTGGCAACCTCCAGCACCGGCCGACCCTCAAGCCAACCTTCCACTTCAACTCCAAGTAAGGGGAAACAGGCGACTTGATCAGAACAAGATTCAGCAGGCAGTAAAATTAAAAAGATAAAACAATAGTTAGTGCAAAAAACCAACCTCAAAAAACAGAAAAAGCACAAATCTTTCGGACAAGAGGTAGCTCAATTCCCACGTAGACCCTAGCCTATCTCACCCCAACAAATCCTACAAATTCAGTAGGCAGTAAAACTAAAAAGAGAAAACCCTAGCTATTGCAAAAAACCAACCTCAAAAAACTGAAAAAGCACAAATCTTTCGAACAACAAGTCACCCAATTCCCACCTAAACCCTAGCCTAACTCAGCCCAACAAACCCTAGCTACAAAATTCCCCACTATTGCAACCCAAAGAAGAGGGGAAACCCCAATTTCTCCCAGAACCCAGCTGAAGCTTCACTACACAAGCGACAGAGAAGAAAAATTAAACAACTTGAACCAATTCCCATGAGCAGAAAAGGGGGGAGTAGCCAAAATAAAGGGTTTAAAAGGGTTGAAAAAGAAAAGTGACCATTTTTTTCCAGCCTGGAGGAGCAGGGAGCTCGAGAGAGAAGCCCTCGTCGGCGGCGGTCTCCTCTTCCTTGTCCTTCTTGTCGGTCTCCACCAAGCTGGCCATTTCACCTACCTTCTTCCCACCGGTTGCTCTCTTCTCTTCTCTACCGTGTCTTTTTTCTTCTCTCACTCTTGTAATAAAAAAAAACTCGAATGGATAAAAGGTTTATCTGAATTTTCTTTTTCTTTTATCCGTTTCTTTATCTTTTTCCCTTTTTTTTCTTCGGCTTTGCGTTTTTTGCTAATAGGGACAAATCCCACACACTCCCCGTACTTTCTCAAACTTTTTTGGAGTAAGCCGCAAACCCTTTTTTAATAAAGAAGAAATACAACCTGGAAATTCACGTGAAAAAAGTAATGTAATACAAAAAATTTAAAAGTTTACCAGAATATTTCTTCAATTTATTGGTTAAATAAATAATAATAATATTTGTATTCCTCTCGACAGGAAAGAAGTATTTCTACTACGGGAGAAGATTGAGGAACTTCGAAAGTTATTGTAGTGCATAGGGAATTTTGCTTATTTCTGATATGCGTGTGTTACAAGCTATTTGAAAACATTATTATTTGGTTCGTCGGTTTAGTCAAAATAGTAAGGTAAGAGGTTGAGGAAAACGTGTTTTTTATCATTCCTAATTGTGTATATTAATCCAAATTTAAGTTTAGTAAAATATTATAATGTTTTTCAACAAATATTTAAGAGTACTATCACTTTATCTCTTAATTAAATTAAAACAATTTAATTGTATGTTTGGTAGTGATTTGTTAAACTATAACCCAACTAGAACAACAAACTGGGTGATACTTGAGTCCTAAACGTTCTAACAACTCAAGGCCACGTTCCTCGTTAGGCTGAGATGCCCCCGCGCAGTTTGGAGCAAGTAAGTTGAAGAAGTGCAAGGCAAATATTGATTAGTTCTTGAAGAGAGACGCTTACCTTGGCAAACAAATTAACTGGCTCGCTTTAGGTAGCGATGCGCAGCAACATAGACTGCCGTGTGGAGATTAACACACACAATAAAAAATTGTGCGTTGTAAATCACACTATATGAGAAACTAAAATCGTAATATTCTGTATATATATTGTCCGAAAGTGCTTAAAATTATCTATACCAAGAAAATGTACATTTTTGGATACATATCGTGAAAAAAATTCAGAAGCTAAAAACGCATGGTCGTAAGTATGATCAAAATAGGTGACCTCATAAAAAAAAGTACGTACGTGTAAAAACAAAGTACGTTGGATTAGACCCGTGTTATCAAGTGGATACACTCAAATCAATATGGCCTTAATCAGCTACGGTAATTGATTATCACTGAACCGAAGTAAAAAAGCACATCCCCAAGTTCTTGGCTCTCTTAATGTGGCATAAACCAATAAGGCAGAAGCACCAAGTAGAGCAAGAAAAGGTAGTTAAGAAAACAGGGTATTGTCCAAATGTTGGAACCCTGTCCAAATGGAAATAGCACATCTTGAACAAGAATGATCAGAGAATTTCCTAATGCCACAATAATCCTAAACTCAGTCTCAGCAAACTAATTCGTGTTCGAGATGCTCGATATCTTGGGGACTTCGACTGGAAACTGGTGGATCTCGTCCATCCATGGATTCTTCTCCTTTTTCGGGTTTATGGTCCTCAGAGCCTTCCACACTGCACTGTTGCACTTGAACCCCGAACCGAAAGCTATTTGCCACGTTCTATCTCCCTTCTTCATCCTTCCTTTGGATTCCGAGTAGGCTAGTTCGTACCAAATGGAGCTGCTCGAGGTGTTACCAAAACGGTAAAGCGTCATCCTCGATGGCTCCAAGTGCCAGTCAGTCAGCTGCAAGTTCTTCTCTACGGCATCCAGGACGGCTCTTCCTCCAGCGTGGATGCAGAAATGCTCAAAAGCTAGCTTGAAATCAGGGATATAAGGCTTGATTTTCATCTTGAAGACTTTCTTTCCGACCAATGTGGCAAAGAACAGAAGCTGTTCAGACCAGGGTAAAGTAAGTGGCCCTAGAGTAGTAATGTTGGTCTTCAAGGCATCACCAGCAATAACCATCAGATCCTTCGACAAAGTAACGCCAACCTTGCCCTCGGGATCCTCTTCTTGAGTGACACACGCAAAGCATTTGTCGTCGCTTCCCTTATGAGTACGTACCATATTAAGCAGTTGGTACTTCGATCTTCTTTGAACAGATCGTTTGTTTGAAAGCAGTACTGCAGCCCCTCCCATTCTGAACAGGCAGTTTGACAGAAGCTTCGATTTGTCATTGCCCAAATACCAATTCAATGTGATGTTTTCCATGCTGACCACAAGTGCATACGAGTTGGGGTAAACCTGAAGAAGATCTTTAGCAAGAGCTATCGAGATGAGGCCCGCACTGCAGCCCATTCCTCCCAGGTTATAGCTATTAATGTTGCCTCGAAGCTTGTAATGGTTTATGATCATAGCAGAAAGTGACGGAGTCGGGCAGAACAAGCTACAATTAACAATCAATATACCAATATCCTTGGCTTTCAATGATGTCTTAGCCAAAAGGTCGTCAATGGCACCGAACATCACAGTCTCGGCTTCTTTTCTTGCTGCTTGCATGCAGGGATTTGGAGGCATGCTGAGGATAGCCTCGGGAAAATAAGTCGACTCACCAACCCCCGACCTCTCCAGGATCTTCCTTTGGAACTCGAGGCTTTCCTCTGTGAATGCTCCAGCCAGGCGAGACTGATACATAAAGAACTGTTTCGTACACTTTCGAGCATCATCAGGCTTGTAGCAGGAGAAGTCAACAAGGTATACAGGCCGAGGACGAGTCATAAAGTAGGCAGTCAACATGAAAACAAGGAGACCTGAGCAGATGAGCACAGATACCAGGTTGTACTGCAAGTGCTCCCACAGCAAGTGCAAATCGTTGAGCGAAAATGTTGAAAGCTGAGCCGTGGTTACCGCTACAAGTGGGAGGAAAATGTACATCCCATGGGTGATGACATAGTGATATCCCAGCTTCACATACTTTAGCTTTACGGATTTCTTAAAATCGGGCAGGTTATTCGACGCAGACGACGATGGCTCCAATTTTGATTGTGGCTGGATCAAGGGCGTAGTTTGGCTAGGCTCTGCCATTTTCGCCTGCCGAAATACATCTGAACCAGTGAGCATTTATGTTTGATAACAACTCCCAAAAGCATTCAACTTTAATCACTATCAACAACCACCAAATATAACAATATTAAGAACACAAATTAATCTAATAATGAACTAACTACTAGGAAAAACAAAACCAATTAATTACAATATTAATCCCAATTAGAGTCCATCACAAGCGATCAAAAGTTTCAGAACACCAAAATGACCTCCAATGTTCCTTCTCCTACCAATCTATATTGAGCTTATTATCCTATGTTCCAAAAAACGAAAGATAATGAGACAATGCAACAATCCATTATTACAAAGAAGAAACACATCCGGTGACCAAAAAAACATTCATAAAATCCTCCACACAGATCAATTAAGCATAAAGATCGAAACTTTCTCCAATCTCAACACATATAACTCAAACCCAGATCCCCATTCACATCCAAATAAACAAATTTAAAATAAAATAAAAAGCCAAGCAAAAGAGAGGTGGAAAGTAGTAACCTTGAAGGAATACCAATGCAAAGAGAGAAGAAAGACTAGAAAGGAAAATGTGGGGAGTCACTCCCAACGATAGATACCCCGTCAACAAGTATGCCCTTTTCTTTCTGTGGTGGAACGGAATAAACGGTGGAGCTACACAAGAGAAGGGAGGAAAGTTAATTTATTCTTTTTTGTCGGAGAGCTTTACAGGAAAGAAGAAGGGTCAAACCAGTGGAGCCGTCTAAAGTTTTAACTTTTTTGTTGGTAGCTTTTTTTTAATACCTTGGTAAATATAATTATAAAATAGAAAAATCTGATACATATTCAAAAACATGAACCCAAAATTTCATCAAGATATAAAAATGGTGCTTGTTTGGCAGATATAAAAATTTCATTAGATTATTCTCTCGAGAAACATAACGGTTTAGTTAATGCGGGGGACTTAACGAGGTTGTGTGGAGGTGGAACTAGGGAGACCGGTTCTTGCGGGATAAGCGTCTGTTCTGTTGAGATTTTTTTTTTCCAATTTCTTTGGTCGCTTTTTTTTTAATTCGACTCAAATTTTCTTTATCTCTTTATTGAAGCTAGATTGGTTGAAACTTGAAACTTGAAAGATTTTGCGAGACTAAAAAGATCTCTTTTGCATCCGAATTTGATGATTTAAAATTATTTTAATAGCATAGCAGGAAATCCTGTTATTATTTGTTGTTGATTCAATTTTTTGGATTTAAGTTGAATATCACTTTAAATTATATACAAGGTTTGGATTTTGACGAAAAATAAAATATAGGATGGTTGAAATTGGGTCACGAGGTTAAAATCTGGATGATATAGGGTAGGTTAGACTACTTTTTGCATAATTCAGAGTATAGCACGAATCTTAAATAAAAGATATTTTACTTATATAATGTTTGAACTCAATATCTAATCTAATATGTTTACTACTTAGATCATTTCTTATCAATAAAGAAGTTAGATATGGTTGAATAACGATCCAATTCCAGTTGACGTAAACTTTCATTTTTTTCTTAATTTTGTATATTCGGTCTCTCGAACTTAATTATATACGTTGGTATTAATTACATTCCCAGCGGCCAGCTCGGTTCACATTGGATACAGCGGAGTAACGCGAAGCAACCAGCCGCCTCGCTTACTTTATTATTGGTTTGGGAATGGATTACAATTTAATAAGGGCGGCTGTCATGTGCAAGGATTCCCAGTTTATTGCTCGTAAAATTTGGAACTTGGACCAAAGCAACCACAAAACCTATTGCTTCTGATCAGGAAACTATTTTCTTGAAATTTTGAATAAAATTGAATCAGAAGAATTTAAAAAAAAAATAAATTGGGACAGTAAGTCATGTAATTAGCAAAAGCCTGCCTACTTTCATACATTGGGCCACAGCCCACGAAACACACTTTTTAAAAATCTTTTTATATACCTGCCTACCGCCTATTATTTTGACGTATAATCAAGTATAAATAACACCACCACATATATTCCTTAAATTCTCAAATAACATCGACTTGGGAATTTATCCGCTCAAATCCAATACCAACGTGCCATCTCTGACAAGACTGGTCCGAAGCAATTTTCTCTCTTGAACTACATCTTGGTCTGTTTTCCCACTGAACTTAAGCACCGGTGCAGTTCCTTCTTCCACATTTCTCAGTCTAAGTTTCTCTGGATGTAACGCCCTGTGATTTGACCGACTGGCTCCACTGTACTAACACGGATCTTTTCAGCGTACTTTGTCCTCACTCGCACGCACCCTCGGAAACTTCCCAGGAGGTCACCCATCCTGGTCCTACCCTCGGCCAAACGCGTTTAACCTTGGAGTTCTTTCAGGATGTGTGCCCGAAAAGAATGTGCACCTTGTTGGTATGGATAGTAACAATCAAATCACTTACGCCTTTCACACAATTCATATTCGGAGTATTACATTGGGTTAGGTGCTGGTCAAAAGGCAAGCTACTTTGGTGTCAAATTGACGGAGTTTCATAAGGTTATCAGAACAATGCCCATCCTTTAATACCTGTTCAAATCCTTCTCAAAGAGGAAGAAAAATTTGCATGGATACTCTGGACAAACTAGTTTTGTATCTGTACACCCCTGACCATGACTCGAACTCAGAACAATTAGTTAATCTAGTGACAGGAGGAGACTGGATATAGCGAAGTACCGGTTTGACCCATTCATTGGAGGTGATACAAAGGGCGAAAGAAGATGTACTTCAAGAGGGAGACATTAAATGGACTTGTCTATTAATTATTAATTCAATAAACCGGTTCGGTCCATTCAATTCTGGACCGGGTGGAACCCAATTTTCAGGTTTCGCTCTGGAACGGACCGGACCCACTAACGTTGGAAGGGTGTGGGCCTCTAATTATTTGCAAGGGCAACCATAATTGTATAATAATTAATTATGTCGTCAGCAAGGATCAAATTTTCACTAATAGAATTAAGTCATCAACCATAAAACATCAACATTTCTTATGGGTAAAATTAAATTTATTGCTTCATTATTTCGAAATTGCAAAATCCATTCGGATCTTGTAATGACTTAGAGATGGTATACTATATACGACCGTTATTAATCGAGTAACTTTCAGTCAACAAATTAAACTCCTGAACTTGAGAGATAATATACATATATATATATATACACATATAATTGTGCTATCCATACATAGTACCTAGTACCTAGGATCGACGTAATCATTAATTCTTTCACTGATATATTAACTAATTAATTTGGAACTTGACGAAGCTGAATATTATATTACAGATGCAAAAAGTGTAAAGAGTACAGGTTGATATAGAACACGAGAACCCACGTAAGCATAATGGACAGAAGAAATGCCGTCAACTAGTCAAATATTGTCTTAATTTAATCTTATTTTTAGATCGAAACTTATAAACTGATTAGTATTAAATTTTTGGTATCTAGAATTTTGTCAGCTTTTCACTCGAAGATAGAAAAACTGATTTGCAAGACAAATATATTTGCACCATTTAGCTGGAGTGATTTCTGGATTTGTCGGATGTAGACAAAAAAAAAATTCTTAGAAAAGGTGGGGTGAGCCGTGAGCCCCTATATAACGCGAAAAAGTGTCAAAGTACAAGCCATAAGGAAGACTAATTAAAAGCAATAAAACTACCATGAGGATCGTGCAGCCTCTCAACTAACAAGTGACTATGGATACAGTCAGTCGTCTCAGAAATCGAAGTCGTTTTTGCGAAATTGCGGTCATTGATTTCGGTAAAACTTTTCTAAAAAAAAAATTCGGTAAAATCCACTAACAGAAAAACTCGGTGAAAAAAAACCGCAGAAAGAAAATACCACCTCGATATCGTAGTGGATTCTGATGATTCATCATTGGTCACACGAGTACAATGGGGAAGATTAATACTCTGCAAATCATCAAGGTAAACAATAAGACAAAAATTTGGAGGCACGTCGTAAGTAATCCAATCAAAACTAATTTCCAGGGCATGCTTCGAGAGGGCGTCCCCTCTTCCACGTCAGCTCAAACCCACGACGAGAGTTCAAAGCTCTGCAGCCAAGGATGCAGACAATTCACTTGGTACACTTGACAAAGCATCGCAGCAAGCTATTGGGCCGTATGGATTATATCGATGTATTCATCCAGTTTACAGGTTTAGTTGATAAGTCTAGGTAATCTTTCAATTTCATGGTGATGAAAATAGATTATTGTAATTGTTGGTCTTCACGAAGAATTTTTAGTAAGCACAAGTTATTAGTTGGCTTTGACCAAGTCACTATCCTTTGTACACTGCATTTCGCTTTTACCCATTAAATAGTCCAATGAAATGTTTGGATCGTGCCGAACGCCCAAAATAAATTTATGTAATCTCTTCGAAAGAAATTCTATTTTCACCTTCTAGGTGTATGTAAATATTAGTTAATCAATAAAAAAATTATCTTATCAAAAATTAAAATATTTTATGATATTTCCATACGTGCGCTTGCTTTGCATGATACCTCCTTGTCGAAAAAGTGTACTTTTTGTAATAAAAAATCAACCAAACTTATACACTTTTTTGGTAAGTAAATAAACTTTATTAACCAAACTTACATATAAACCGCACTTCCCCAGAGCCACGTATCACAAAAGCCCATCCACTCACTTAATTTTCAGCACCGCCAACGAATTTCCCACTAGTACATCAGGCCACCCTTCTTGGCCCCTCATCGCAGAAAAAAATCTCATGCGATTCGAGCATCCCTTTTTCTGGAATATTGGACACTACCAGTTGTTATTATCAGCTTCTCCATCTCCCAAAGGACTAGAACTATTTTTCGTTTTATAAATAATCAAGTCGAACATTGTGGTATCTTATTAATAAATATCTTTTAATCATAATTGTTCTATTAATAAAATCAAATTTCAGACTTCCACAAAAAATTAAATTGTTTTATTTCTTGCACCAATTCTCGTTTAAAAATACTGCAACAAATTGTATGTGTGACGTGTCGTCCACGTGGACTCAGGATCCATGTCGTGGCAGGTCTACGCACAGCTCGCCCACAACATCCATGCATCGGTGCACACTCTCCACGTGGTTGACTTGCGTCAATCCGAGTCCACCCAATTTCTTGGCCCTTATATATACCCGCCGTCTCCCATCTTCTCGTTAAGACAAACAGTTTTGTGCAGACAAAACCCATCTCCCCATTACAGCAAAACCAATATTGCATTTGTACCAGGATGAGCATTTACACTACCGCCTCCAACCTACAAGTTTTCATCTCCTCCTCGAGGTGCAGCTTCATGCAAATGAACGACGGCGACGACGACGACCGCGACGACGGGTACGATTATGCTCCGGCGGCTTGCATGGAGAACGACGATGACGACGACGACGACGATTTTGATTGCGCTCCTGCTGCGTGAACCAAGAGCGATGCCAGCTTCTTTGTAGTGGTAGTACGTATGAGTAGTTAATAACTCCAGAACAAAAGTCATTA
>SOPF01027232.1:27515-57287 GCA_012979155.1 Hypericum perforatum | reverse complement strand
ATGTTGTATATTCCGCATTTGGTTCAATGTGAGTTTTATGGATTGCGTGTGAAGTTTTGAGGCTTGCTAGGTTGCACATTTGTGATGTTTGTCGTGTGGTCTAGCGCCGGTCACCGACCTTAGCGCGGGTCGTGACAAAAATGGTTCGTTCAATTATAATGAGATAAAAAGAGATTATATGAAATGAAATGGTCCACCGAATGCAACCAAACTGTTCTTGAAACGGGTTTGCACGACCAAATCTGGTCCATGTCATACATAATCCATTGGCCACCATACTTAATCAAAGAAAACGTTACTTATCAGAGGTCAATATAACAAAATATACACATATGGAGAGGATGAGTGTTTCGTCGATCGAGATTGCGTTAGCGATCCTGAACATTTTGGCTGTCATACTATTCTAATCTCTATTTTTCGTTGAATTAACTGTATACAAGTTACCCATAAAAACGTTAGGAGTGTCAACAACCATTTGGGATGAACGATTTTCAAATACAAATCCGTTATTGACTGACCTCGCATTGTCCTCTTCTAGCAGCTCCCCGACTATCCGAGTTCGGCCACATGCAAAAAGGGTTACATTGATGAAAAACATAAAACTAGTTGCTGAATTCAATTGGCAGGTTTCCTAGTAGATGGAATAAAAGCAAGGGAAGTTTGGCCACTGGCGCCCATCTCACCGGTGCAGATAAACTGCTAGAACGATGAGATATGCGAGGAGTCTGCTCGGCCGCCCCTTTCAAGTTCCAGAAAGGAGGACCTCCTCGTTGTGTGAATGAAATTTGCTTCTGCTCCGGAGTTCATCTAGTATTATTTTGAAAACGCTATAGAATATGAACAAACGATTCTGACTCGCTTAGTGAACATTGTCTTTAGGAATTATTTCAAAGATGTTCATTAGAATATCATTTCAATTATTATTTTATTTACACATATTTGTTTTATTTTTCCAATAATCTCTCTCCCAATTTAAATATTTTTCCCTAATATACATTGTAAAAAACATTTAAAATACTTTTGAGAGTATGCTATATGTGTTGAGTTAATTGATTGAATTCACAAGTACAAGAAGTCCCAATGTCAAAAGAAGTCTAAAAGTCACTAATGGAAACGGTGTACCACATCGAAAATGGCAAGAATTTTTTTTTGTTTATAAGGAGGTACTTTTCCTGACATTTCACTTGGTTGACCACCTTAAGTACGGGGCACAGGCACGGGCAGGGGATGATGCAAAGAATCATTTGGCATAGACACAGGCACATGCATGCGTGTGTGTGCATTGAGTACTTAATGCGTACTTGGCACACTGCATCATCCCTATGAGCTGAGGAGCCTTTAGGAAGTCATGAGGAGACGCGAGTATCTCCTAGATATTTTGAAAGGACGTGAGACATCTGGACAAGACTTATCTAGAGAGCCAAACCAAAGGGACATCGAGAGAGCACAGGCTGCTGGACACAGGTCATGTCTCTTTGTAGAAAATTGTGGCCCTTAGGATGGCAGACCTTAACACTTATAAATAAGGGGTTCCCCCCATTGTATCCATCTCAACAATCTTCATTGCTTTCTCCCTCCTTTCTCGATAGTCAAAAGTTATGAATATCACAAGAGTTTGTATAAAGCATCGAGATTTATTGTGCAGTCATCTTGGTAGAGCTCTAGTCATTGTATCTTGGGAAAAATTATGATAGCAAGTACGCTCTAAAATATATAGTGTACTCTCGTCTTACTGAGAAAGTGTCTAACAATTGCCTTGACTAACAAAGATCCTAAGCATTTACACTAACTTTGATGAACAATAATTATTAGAAGAGATTCATATACTTGAAGATGGCATCACCAAGCATCGTACTAGTAATAGCTATCCAAAAAATTGTCCATGCTAAAATACCAATAAAATTCAATGGTACCAAGATCAAGAAGTGACAATAAAAGACAATATTCTATTTGATCCCGATCAACCTAGTTAGGTTTTTGAAGGAGGAGGCAGTGAATATAGCACAAAATAAGACAGATCAACAGAAAATCAACATTGTTGATGCATGGAGTCACAACAACTACTTATGTCATAACTACATCTTGAATAGATTAAACAAAACTTTCTACAACATCTATGCAATAGCTAAGATCGCTAAGGAGTTATAGAGTTCACTCGAAAAGAAGTACAAAATGGAGGATGTCAAGATGAAGAAATTCATTATGAGATGATTTCTCAACTTCAAATTGGTAGACTCCAAGAAGGTCAATAACCAAGTGTAATAGTTGTAACTGATCCTTAATGAGATTCAAGTTGAAGGAATACAATTCATTGAGTCTTTCTAGATAGTTGTAATGATCGAGAAATTGTCCCTGCTCTAAAAAGACTTCAAGAACTATCTCAAACATAAGAGGAATGATATAAGCCTAGTAGACCAAATAGTGAGACTTAGGATCGAGCGAGCTAATAAAAAATCCAAAGTTAAGCAAGGCAAGGCCAATTCTAAAATTATAATACACCTCACCTAGAGAAAAGGTGGCAAGAAGAAGAAGAAGTTTGGAGACAAGCAGGAGAAGCAAGAGCCTAAGAAGGTATAGAATAACACGATCAAAGGCAACTGCTATAACTATGACAAACCCAATCACATGGCTAAAGACCATTGGCTACCAAAAAAAGATGATCTAAGAAAGGCTAACATAGATGAAGACCTATCCAAGATAGATATGTCATTCGTGGTGTTCGAAACTAACCTAGTGGACAATCTGAGAGAATGTTTCATAGACACAGGGCAACCCATCATATCTACTTAGATAAGATATTCTCAACCTATATCTCAATCCCCAGTATAAAGCTATTCATGGGAAACTATGCAATTTTCAAGATCATGGGTTTAGGTAAGGTGATCTTAAAGCTTACCTAGGGGAAGGAGCTAACCTTCAAATATGTGCTGAATATTCTAGACATCCGCAAGAACTTAATTTTTGGCTCATGTTAAGAAAAGTCAATCTTAAACTTATATTTGAGGATGATAAAAAGCATATTAATTTATAGGAAAGGGCTATCTAGAAAAAGGGCTATTTAAGATGATTTGTAATAATCGTACATTGCGCCTTTAATGGAAAAAATAAAGTTAGTGCTTCTTCTTACTTTGACAAGTGTTCTAATCTATGGTATGGTAGATTAGAACACATAAATTTGAACTTGCTTAGAATATTAGTAAGTCTAAATTTATTACCGATACGTCCAAGCAATCCAAGCTACAAGACTCTCATCAAGTGTAAGTGCCAATTGGACCAATGACGCGTGCAAGAGCGAGGAGGCTTCAATCTGAACTTAGTGGATTAATTCAAGAAGTCCAAGAACGTGCATTCAAGTCCAAGGACGTGCATGAGGCCCATGCAAAGCCCATGCACGTGGTAGAAGCTATTTTGGAAGCCTCGTCAACTTTACCAATCTGAAGCATGCAAGTTCGTCCTATTTTGTCCATGCTTAATCTGAATGGGACGTGATATTTTAGCAAGCTTCTAGTATCTTTATTTATATTATTTAGTTCCTATTTAGTTGAATAAAGAGGCCAGAATCTCCTTGTCTTGGGGTACAAGTTTCGGCCAGATTAGGAGAAAGCTTTAGGCAAATTGCTTTTAGCTTATTTAGGAGTTTGTCTTAGCTTATTTAGGAGTTTATTATTTAGGACATTTTTGAGAACATCCAGCCTATAAATAGAGGCTTGGACGAGTGTTTTAAGACACCCTACATTCGAATTGAATAAAATTAAGTCTCTTGACTTTGTGAGTTTAACTCAGCTTGTTCTTGCCTAAGCTAGTGTGACGTTTAGGTTGAACGAATCTTTCACTTATCAAACGAGTTTGCCATCCTTGTTTGTGGCGTGACACGACGTGACTTGGAGTTCTCAGATTGTTCGTGGCTCGGGTTGAGGCTCTTTTGCCGAGGTTCTTGCTGGTCCAGTTCGTGGGTTCGAAGTTTCATCCATTCTAGACAATAATAGATCCGTGCAAATCGTGTTTCTCCTGCCGAGATCACATCATCTAGAGTTTAGGCCAAATAATAAATATGAAATATGTATGGAGATTAAAATGATCAAAGCACCTTTTCCCTTCAGTAGAAAGAAGTACTACTCCTTTAGAGTTAATTCATATCAAAATCTATAATCTGAAACACTTACAAACCAAAGATGAGAAAAAGTATTTTATCATGTTTATTAATGATTACATAAAATATTGATATATAAATCTTTTGAAAGGCAAAGGTAAAGCTCTTGATGCCTTTAAGAGATATAAGAATGATGTTGAAAATTATCTTAGAGAAAAAATCATAATTATTCAAGGTCATCAAGGGAGAGAATATGTAGTTCTATACTCACCTCAATCAAATGGCAAGCTGAATGTAAGAATCAATCTCAGAGTAATAATGAATGCTATGTTGATTAGCTCGAGTTTATCCCACAGTATATAAGGGAAGCTTTGCTCTCAGCTAACCATATTCTAAACAAGTTGCTACATAAAAAGGGACAAAACTCCATATAAATTATGAAAAAGAAGAAAACCTTCTTATGATTATCTTAAAGTATGAGAGTGCCTAGAAAAGGTCAAAGTACCTAAGCCTAAGCAGATGAGAATATGATCCAAGACCATTGATTGCATCTTTATCAGATATGCATACAAAAGTAGTGCTTATCAATTTTTAATGCACATATCTAAAACTCTAAAATAAATGTAAGAATTGTCATAAGAAATACAATATTCTTTGAGAATATCTTTCCTTATAAGGAAAAAAGGAAGAAATTCCTAATAAAAGAACTCATGAGACTATGCAAGGGTCAAAGCACGAAGATGATAAACCTAGACATAAAAAAAGGACAAAGGTAATCAAGACTTTTGGTCTGGATTTTTTAACATATGGATTAGAAGATGAACCCATGATAATCTAAAATGTATTGTTTAGCCCAGATGCTCCTCTTTGGAAAGAAGATATCAATACTGAGTTTGAGTCCATTATGCAAAACCACACATGAAAAATTATGGATCTCCTAGTGGACTGCAAATCTTTAGGATGTAGGTAGATCCTAAAAAGGAAATATAATATTGATGGATCAATTGACAAATATAAAGCTTAATTAGTAGTTAAGAGGTTCAAACAAAAGGAAAGATATGATTTCTTTGACACATATTTGCCAATCACAATAATCACATTAATTAGAGTGCTCATAGCTATTGCTACATTATATAACTTTGAGATCCACCAGATGGATGTAAATATAGCTTTCTTAGATGGGGAACTAGAATAGGAGATATATATGGAATAACTTAAAGGGTTTGTAGCTCCCAAGTAAGAGCATAAAATATGCCAGCTAGTCAAGTAATAAATATTGTCAAATGCTGTAAAAATAGTGCAAAAATGGTGGCATGAGAAGTTTGACATAATAATATTGTCGAATGGCTTTAAGATTAATGAGTATGATAAATGTATTTATATAATGAGGTTATTGAGAAAAATTAAGCACATGTCAAAGAACCACTTTGACATGAAAGATATGAGTCTGATAGACGTCGTACTAAGGATAAACTTCTCTAGGAAAATTGACAAAATTATTTTGGCACAATCTCTCTACTTGGAAAGTTTCTTCAAGAAATTTGATATTTATAACAAACCTCCGATTAAGACTCCAATAGATTTTAAACTACACTTAGCCAAAAATTGAGAGGGCCTAGTATCTGAACTAAACTATGCACACATTATTGGGAGCTTGATGTACTTAACATATTGCACATGTCCCGATATTACGTATTCAATTAGTATGCTTAATATATTCACAAGTAATTTAGGAAATGATCTATAGTATTTAAAATATACCATGAATCATGACATATATTATATAAAATACTCAACTATATTGGAAGGATAAAGTGAACAAAAATAGATATCGAATACTAAGGACTCCAAATTCATAAGTGAATATGTATTCATCATAGGAGGAGGAGCTATTTCTTGGAAGTCCTCTACACAAATGTGCATAGCTTGATCTACTATAGAGTCAGAATTTATAGTACTAGACAAAGTTGGTAAGGCCAAAAAGACTCTTCAAAATTCACAGATCTGCTTGGATGTCAACTTATATATTGACCAATAGTTTTGCGGCCTTATCTTTCTTGTATGAACTTCAATTTTGGTGTTCTTGGTATCTAAAGAAAGAGGAAAAATTGTACTCCAAATTTTGTGATTTGAGTTTCTTCCAATTTGGCCTAAAAAAGGCCGGAAATGCTCTTCAAATTTTACGGACTTGGGTGGACATCCTCTTTTAGCACAACCTTTGACCATTTTTGGTCTCTTTTAAGGAAGGACTCAAAACCAAATAGGTAATATCAAGAATTACACTTCTCAGATGCCCTCCTTAGTCCCACCAGGCGTGCCAAAAAAACTGTTGTGAAAAAAATATGTTAGAACATAAAAAATGATCTAGAGATGGATCCAAATTGGTCTTTCCAGAGCGATTCAATCAAATAGGAAAAGATGGTAGAAATATGGGGAAAATGAAGAGAAGATAGGTAGATCTGACTTGATAGATTAGAAAAGAATTGGTAGAGCAAGAACTTTATTAAGGAGGGCATCTGAGAAGTGTAATTATAGGAGGGTAGGACAAAAGAAAAATATACACAATAAAGACTACATTTGACCACACGACCACTATCACTACTATAACAAACTAAGCTCTATTGGCCTATCAAACAATACAAACTAGGCTCTACTGCCCAGCCTACCAAGCTCTAATATCCGGCCGGCTAACCAGACTCTAATGCCTGGTCTATGAGCTAAAGATAAAAGCCAAAGCTTGATAAGATATTTGTGTTTTATATGATGAGTGCCTATTGTCTATACCGCCTGTCCTTATATAGAAAAATTAGACCTAGCCCGATTGCTTATGAAATTTTTACTACAGCTGGTCAAAATATTTGCGAATTAATTTTTCACTGCAACAATTTTAAAATTTTCTTTGTATCTCTCCTTTCTCCTTTTCTCTTTTGTCTCCCTCTTGGCCTAAATTTAACACCAATCATCGAGAGAAGAAGGTGGATGTCAATGAGGTAAATCTAACAATGCCGATGACGATAAATATCTAACAGTAATCCTCGATGTCGCTGGTCTCGATATCCCTAGGTCTCTCTTTGCATGACTGATCACCTGGACATTAGGGTTTGAAGAGAAGTGACTCCCCCTCTTGAATCTATGGTCGACAACGGTGACCTAACACCTCTCTGGTGACGAGGTGAAGGAGAAAGAGCAATGTTCTCCCAATAAGTTACAACCGACGACCGAATAACGATTGTCTTAAACATGCTCGCTTTTATCTCTATATCTCAACCGTCGCCCCTCCACTTCCCTCAAATTGATGATGTCGTTGTCGCTGCTAGATTTCTCTACCCATTTGGATTCTCCACTGTCATATCTCTCAAGCCCTGCAACCGTGTCCCTGATATACAATTAGTGCCAGTCAAAGTACGCTTGTAACTCAATTGATGAGTTGCAGTTTCTATGTTCATAAGGATGCAGATGAAATCTGTTGATTTAGTTAATTTCAATTGGAACGGTTAGGGTAGAGTATGATCAGAATGGCTTCAAAATATGGTTTAGGTATTGGAGTGTGTTTTGAATGATCGAAAGTATTTAAGTGTGACTCCTTATGTTTTTATAGATAATTGTAATTCATTTTGAATGATTTGTTCTATTTTGTTTGATGAATTTGTGCTATAAGCGTCACTTTATCCTATATTAGTTGGTCAAAATGGTTTTTACTGTTTGGCCATTTATCTCCCTTAAAAAAAAAGGGATGCCTACGGCTCCCTCGGGTTTGCAGAAATTAGCGATTCAGGCCCTCTATTTTTTATTATTATTATTTTGTCCTTCTAGTTTGTGAAAAGAGTATTATTTAACCCTTGTTGCCAGAATTGGCTCTTTTCTCTGGCGAAACACAACCTAATATTACCAAAATACCCTTTGTCTTAAAAAAATCAAAAAAAAGTAACGAAGAAAAAAATGGATATTTTAAACTCAAGAACAGTAACGAAGGCATGAACATTAAACACAGAAAACAAACCAAAAATCTTCCAAACCAGAACAAAAGTGGGTTTAGTGTTATTTTCAAATTTTTAGTTAATTTTCAATCCAAAATCATCAAGCTCCTGTCACGAGTACAGCTTCACCTCCTTCAAACCATCAAGCTCCTAGATTTTCAAAGATGGTCCACCTCTTTTCCTCTCTAGAGGCGAGTACGACTTCAACCTTCTAAAAAACGGCCAAGATCTATTCTTTGATTAGAATCAATGTTTTGGGGACCTCAATTGCAATTACATTGAATTTGTTCTTCTCTCGATCAGGGGTGTCAAGAAGATGAGACCGAGGAAGCCAAAAGTTACGGTGAGCCCTATGAAGAAGAGGAAGATGGCAGTGGTGATGATGAAGGTTAGAAACCCAACGAGGTAGGCGGAGGTCAGGGTGTGGGCCTCTTAGAGCTGGTGGATGAGGGAAGACTGGATGGCCATGGGACTCCTTATTTTTTGACTCCGGGTCAGAGTTGGAAGCTGACTCTTTGAGATCCTTCCTCGGCATCTGCTTCCTCCTTGCTGGCTTTAACCTTATTGCCGAAACGAAGGTCATCAAACTCTATCTCTCTCTCTCTGGGTTTAGGCATTTTGGTGTTGATATTCTATTTGTATAAAGGCTAGAGAGGACGGGTTGGTGTTGGGTGATGGAGGTGCAAGGTTGGTGTTTTGGATTGGATTGGAGAGAGAAGAGAGTTTTCTGAGGAAGGAGAAGGTTGATTTTTTTTGTTAAAAAAGAGTTTAATTTTTTTTAAAGATAAAGGGTATTTTGGTAATCTCGGGTTGTGTTTCGCTGGAGAAAAGAGCCGATTCTGGTAACATGAGTTAAATAATACTATTTCCACAAACTAGAAGGGCTAAATAATAAAAAAATAGAGGGGCTGATTAGCTAATTTGCGCAAACCCGAGGGGGTTGTGGGCAATTATGCCTAAAAAAAATCAAGGATAACTATTTAAACAAATTTGACATCTAGTTGAACAAAAGCGCTACACAAAAGATGGTCTACAATTGGTTTGTCTCATAAACTATTTAAATAAACATGACCAAACTATTTGAACATAATTGATGAGACTATTTAAACACAATTAACAAAATTAAATGAACATAATAGAACAACTTGAACATATATGGTCAAACTATTTGAATATAATTGACTAAAATATTTGAACATAATTGATCAAATTATTTGAACACACTTAACCATACTAATTGAACATAATAAAATAGGATAATTTAAGCATACATAGTCAAACTATTTGAACTTAATTAACAAAACTATTTGAATATACTTGCATAAACTATATAAACATACATGGACAATCTATTTGAACATGGTTGACTAAATTATTTGACCATAATTGACCAAATTATTTGAACACAGTTAATAAAAATAATTAAACATAATAGCACAACTTGGACATATATGGTCAACTCATTTGAACATAAATGGTTAAACTATTTGAACATACATGCTCAAATTATTTAAATATAAATTAGGGGTTAGGGGTCAAGAGATGGAATGGAGCCATTTTTTAAGATCAAAGATGAAATCTCCATGATTTGAGCTCTGCAATCTCTTTTGATGTGGTAGCACCAATCTCCTCTGAAGTGGTGAAAAACAATCAATCCCTTCTTATATGGTTGTAGCTGAACTACCAACCATGCAAGTTAAGCGTAAACCAGAACAAAGCTCAACGATTGTTCCTCTATTTACATTTGAGTAGCAAAAGAATAAGAGGAGAATGTGGGATAAAGGAACTATCTCTGTTTTCAATTTCATGGTCCGACCAGCGGTCCGACTAGTCAGACCACATTTTGAACAGTAACCTAGCACACAAATAAAGGTACAGCCGAGTTTTGGTTCAACGGACAATTTCTAGTTCAACCACCCTGTATGATGGTTTGGTTGTACCGAAAATTTCTGGTTGGACCAAAATGACCTATTTTTTTGTAAAATTTTGAAAATGGTGGAGAATCGAACCCAGGTGTGGGGTGAATAGAGAGAGAATTTCACAACTTTACTACACTACTTTATTGATTATTTATTCTTATTAAATATATTTAATATGTACACTACGAATATTAAAGAACAATTAAATTTCGTAGAAAAATATTAAGAAGCATCTGATTTAATGTTAGAAACTTATTTTATTTCATTTGTGTTGTCATTTTAGATATTTTATTTATGATTATAATTTTATAATAATGTTTTATAATTGTTTCTGTAAAAATATTTTTGAATTTTTTTAAAAAATTATGTGCACCATTTATGTTGTTTAAATTATGTAATTATTATGTAATTAGAGATAAATTATGTAATTTGATGTTATTATGTAATTGAAAAAATTTATGTACACATGTATTTAAATAATTTTATTTCAAATAATATAATTTTAGTTTGAATAGTGACTTAATATAAATTTCTAATCCTAAACCCTTAACCCTAACATTAACCCTAAACTTATATATCTTAAATCTTAAATTCTATATGTATATATATGGTAAAATTATGTCAAAAAAACTTTTTGGTTCTACCACCTGTTTAACCGGTAATACCGGTATTACCGAATTCCGGGCAAAACCGGCATGACCTCTAGAACGGTATTGAAAACTATGGGCACTATAGAAGTGGATGAATCAATATCTATATTATCTACCTTATAAGTCAAAGACTTTAAGAAGAAGCATATTGGACCAGAAATGTCCAACCAGCATAAAAACATACTTTTAGGCAAACAAGCGTAAGTTTTACTCTATTTAATCATTAATAATTTATAAAACATATCAATCCATTATATCAATCTGTCCAAACCATTATATCAACCTGTCCAATCCATTATATCATTTGCTATTTTTTGTCCAGATGAGAATATGCTACTCGTTTGGGATGACGCAGAATCTCTTGGAAGAAGGAAATGGCTTTTGGTCAATATGCTTGATTGTTATGTTAGATATTATCTCAAAGGCAATGGGGAATTAACTTCTCTTGTGATTTTTTTGCTCTCATCCGTAGTGAGTTATTCTTATTTTCTTGTATAGTACTGTCGCGTATACATTTTTTCTTATACAATGTCTAATATAATTAATTTTCGCGTATAGTATTATCGCGTATACATTTTTTCCTATACGTTGGTGATATGTCCGATTATCAAAAACTCACTCACTATAAAGAAATCAAGAGATATGTTGAGGGAGTGTCAAACCATTTAATGATAATCATACAAACTATTTTGTCATTAATTTTTTTGTTGTTTCATATGATTGTCCAATAGTTCTTCCCGTGGTTATCCGATGATCACTGTAGGGTGTTTGTGATCAATTGTACTAAAAAATCATGTTATGTATTTGATAGCAAAGATGCAAAGAAGAAGGATTTGCTAGTTAATTTTGCAAGGAAATTGGCAGCTTTTTTATTCTATTTGAAAGACATAAAAAAGTAGAGATTATAAGCTACACCTTTGAAGTTTTGTACAACGTCCCAAAGCAGATTGATAATTTCAATCGCGGAGTTTATGCCGCACTATTCTTTCAATGGTTATATAGAGCCAATGTTTAATTTCAATTAGAGAATTGAATCATTTCTAACAGATGAAAGAAAGAAGATGTTTGAGATGATGGTGTTACCTCCAAACAACCAATGTCTGCCGATGCTATTGGAAAATGCCCTTAAATGAAAGAAGTCAACATACACGAAAAATAAGTCAAAGAATTCAAAGAAATGAATTGTATCAACTTATTTTATTGTGAATAATAGATCTTTGGTTTCGCGGTTCAAAATTACTATGAACATTAGATAGTTTGTTAGCTATTGAACATCAGTGTCAAGATTTGTTAGCTATTGAACATCAGTGTCAAGATTCAACATGAAATGTTTTTTAGGTTAGTGAAATCATGTTTGATCTAGTTTAGCAATCTGTTTATCCTGTTTTTTACTTTGTTTTTTGATTGAATCAATCGGATCGATCTATTGAATCATGATAGATGAAACTAAAAAATCAAATAGACCATGCACATTAAATCAAACAGACTAAACCATTACACTAATCAAACAAAATCATTGAAATGAAATAGACCATATCATTGAATCATACATACCATACTTTTGAATTATACATACCATACAGTTGAATCAAATATACCAAACCATTATATAAAGTTATTGTATAAAACCATTGTACCAATTAGATAAAACCAATGAAATGAAATAGACCATACCATTGAATCAGACATACCATATCATTGAATCAAACAGACCAAACCATTATATAAACCTATTGTACCAATGAGACAAAACTATTAAAATAAAATAAACCATACTATTGAATCATATATACAAACCAAACCATTGAATCATACATACCATATCATTAAATAAAACAAACAATACAATTTTATCAATCTAAACAATTTGTGTTATCTAATAGAGCAATCATTGTATCCTATTAGTACAACAAATTACATCAAATAATTTTAAACTATTGAATTAAACATTCTCGGATTGGGATGGAATATTTAAATTTATTGCTAGACATTTGAACTTTGCTTTTTTATTCGATTGTCCCATCTCATTTGCACTCTTCATCCTATTTCTTGGTGTCCTTGGATTGTCCCTAATCTTTATAATTATGACAACTTGGTGAGATGTTGATCATTGCACATCATCATATACCCTATTTGATTGTATTTGAGTAGTTTGACCTTGTCGTATTTGATTTCTCACATTAATAATGAGGTCCTCTCTAAGTGTAATATATTCTCTTTGTGCAACGATGTTTCATCTACTAAGTTCATTAGCTCATATTTTATTTTATTCACACATCACTTATTATTGCTCACTAACCTCGGACTATTAGCAAGCGATGATGTATCTATTACATGATTTGCTAGTTTTATCCACCTTTTTAGGATGTAGTACTGAGGTAGCTCTGCAAATTCTTTCTCCCCAAAGGTTCTTCGTATTTCTATAAACCTGAGTATGTGCCAATAAAATAAACTAGTAGTTTCTAATAATCGGCATGAGCACAAGAGTAACATATTTAACTTGTGGATCTATATTATTTACTCATCTTACTTAATTGAAGTATCTTTCTTTCAATACATACAGATATTATAGTGCTTAATTTGATCTGTACTTGTAAACCATTATATCATTCATGCCAAACCATTATATCCAACATATCAAACCATCACTTCATAATAATTTTATTCATTTTGCAGATCAAACTATTATATATAAATTGACTTAACTATGGAATTGTGGTTATCAATTTATAGATCTAATCTGTGTTTATATGTGGCATTGTACTCCTTTTGTAACTGGCCATACATGTGATGTGCATAGATTTTTGTTGAATTAAGTAATGGGTTCAATTGGTTTTTGTTATTATGCAACATATATTTTGACAAAAAAATTGACTTGTTTACTTCATGCTTTTTACCATCTAAGAGATTGTTAAAATGTGTGAAAAGTTGTGAAAAGTTATGATCAAGTTTTAAATAATACTTTGTAAGGCTGTTGAAGGATTGTGCCACTTGTGTCGTGACCATTCTATCTATAAATTGTTGTTTCACCTATGTCCATGGTCATTTGGTCCTTAACTTGTAAATCCCTCTAAGTCATTTGTGTTCAATAGAGTCAAAACAAACTTGTAACACCAAATTTCATGCTTGACTAAACTCTTTATCATTGTTCACTTCTTTTACTAAATAATGGAATCAATCTGCCGCCGTAGATATGTAAAGATGACTAACAATCTTCTTTACTTTTTCTAATATATGCCATGTACAAAGGTAGTGATACATGCTCTTAAGCTCCTCATTGATGACATTAACTATTGCTTGATCTTGGTCGATGAAGATAATTTGTGGTGCTTTGCCATACATGCACCGTAAGAAAGTGTTGAACAATTATTAAAATGAATCTATCGTCTCATCAAATAGTAGAGTTGCACTAAAAATACAACTCATACGATAGTTATCGTATCTAATGAACAACCTTACAATATGTGTGAACCATTACATAATGACAATCCAAACTATTGAATCACAAAAAAGAAATTATTTAATCATAACAGACTAAACCATTGAATTACTATAAACCAAGCTATTGAATCATAACAATAAATAATTGAATTACAACACAGTAAACCATTGAAATAAAACAGACTTATTTTTGTTAATGGTATTAGCCCATATGGCTTTTTTCATTTTATTCTTTATATTTTTGCATTTTTTGGAAGAAAAAAAAAGCGTGTGTCCCTCATTCCAAAATGTGAACTATTTAAAATGGCGACATTGTCTAACCGCATTTAGTTAAATGTTTCAATACATGTGAAAATATGTGATGAAATTAATATCCAACTTGATTTGTCATCTTTTGGTTCGGAATTTTTTTAGTGTATGTACATAGCTAATGATTTTCACTGAACAATACACTTGTGATGTTTCAGATTTTGTTTTTACAAAAATACATGAAATTTATAGGTTATACAAATCTTATGGTCATTTATAAACAAAAGAGTTATATTATCATAAAAAAACATTGTTTATTTTAGGAATCAAGTTTTATTAAATAAATTTTACGCCTGACTTTTTTTGATGGATCAAATTAGAAATTAAATAACCTATTAACTTTTAATATAAGTGATCAAAGGTACTTTTTACTAGCTCAAAGCTAAAAATTATAAGATATCAAAAACAAATCCTCAATTTTTTAGTATTATTGGGATACAAGTCTTCGTACAAAACAATTGTTAACCCACAAACCAACTAGCACTTATATTTAATGGGAGTAATGCTTGTTATAAATTAATTAAGACTTGAATTTGAATTATTAAAAAAATATAAGATTATTAAATATTTATTGGGAGAACTTATATAAATTAGTATATTATTCTATAGTTTATCCTTGAACAATACTTAATATATGTTTTATATGTATTACCAATTATATATTTTTCCACTAACTTTAAAGCAATCAAGTAAATAATTAATTATTAAATTTTAAAATGTCATTTCCTAAGAATATAACCATTATAAAATTACGATTTCTATCATATGTACACATATATCATATTAATAATAAGATTCAATGTCTTAAAAAGTCATTCTACTATTAGACTTATAGGGTAGTCCTACTTCTCTGCACTTTACTTATTAAATGGGTGGTTGATATACGCCATCAATATAAAAACTAACATTAAATTTATAGGGTTACCGGTGGCTTAATATGTCATCACAAACGAATTCTTAATTATGAAGGTCCAGAGGTTTTACCAAGCAAGTTGACGCAGCTTGGATGCTATTCACTCAAATTCTAATTGTGATCTATCGAATCTCACTCTCTCAATTTGATTCTGATGGTCAATTGATTAAATTTTGATACAGCTTGATTGAATAAATTGTAACACTCGAACTTGACCGAACTAAATGAATAAAACTCGTGTATCTCAACAACTGCCGTTGTTCAATTACAAGGGGTTCTAAAATTTAGAACGGCCAGCTCGGGCAATTCAGAAATAAGGACAACAGGGACGCACCCTCACGGTCACACCGTAATTACTCTCTTCCAAATCAGGAAAATATTCTCTCAATGATGATCATTATTCGTAGCTTGTAACATTTTAACGAAGGCGGGTAATCAGGCCACATTCAATTCGGCTGTTACCATCTTTAACCTCCCTCTCTAATGGCAAGTTTAGTCTGCCTTATTAGCTACCAAAAACGTTCGATATTTGAATGTCCATCATCATTGCAAATTATTAAACGAAAGAAATAAAAGCTTATCAAATAAATGCAAGCCTGCGGTCCATGCAACTCTATGCATACGTACGTCCACACGCGATCATTCTTGAGCTCAGGCAACCTTCCCAAATAGGCAATGCGAACAAACACACGAAATTGGCATTGGAAAGACGGTCCTACGTCACAAGTTATATTATTTTCATTGCCTATTTTTCAGTTCAAATTGGTTACTTTCTTTCCATACTTAAAAAAATTTCGATCCCATATTACTCTTTATGGACGGAATTGGAACTTTTGGAATGTAATTGATTCCAAAATGCGAGTCAAAGGAGGAATCACCGTTTATCATTTCCATTCTTATTTTTGGGCCTGATTTCCATTCCGTATTTTGGGATTCTTTTGATAAGTTTCCATATCATGTGAATCCAAGCTTTTTAATTCCAGCCTTTTAATTTCATTCCATACATGGATACGAAACTAGTCCGGAATCTTTATATATATATACACGTGTATATTCTTTCGGCCTCCTATTCTTAATTACTTGCAAAGAGAGGCAAACCCCAGAGCCACACGTAAAGGAAGAGATGGGAGCTTCAGTAGTCCATATTTTGTTCGCCACCCTGCTAATGGGTTCATGTAAGTACATATAATATGGTAAATTTCTATCTTTTTAAATTTTATAAATTTTGAAAAAATACAAAATTTTCCTGTAATATCATGTTTTTTTTTTCGTTTGACTTTGGAAAGAGTTATCACATGGCTCGATCACTAATAGTGGCAGCTTAATATAAAATAAAACAATCGCTCAACTAAGGTTCTTATAAACAATTAGTTTATCTTTCATAGTACACAATTTTTAAACTTAATTTTTTTATTTCACCAATCTGACCCAACTCTTTTATAAACAATTGTTGATTTAAATATTAAAAAATCGTTTATAAAATACAACAACCTGGCTGATGATCTGGGTAGGTCGGCTGACCTAATGTCAGTATCAACCATTTTATGTTTATTCCAACAAAATAAAGAGGTTATATAATAAATACATGATTATTGGCAGGTTTCCTAATGGATGGAATTGAAGCAGCACCGGTGACGCAAAACTGCTTTGTAGACTTGGATTGCAAATTCGTCTGCACGGGCGCTTACCAATGCAAGAAAGACAATCCTCGTTGTGTGAATGGCCTTTGTTTTTGCTTCTATATGAGTTCAATTAGTAATTTGGCATTCCCCTGCATACTTTATCCTCCTCAAGTCGCCAACTAAGTCGTAGTTTCTCACTTTTTAACTTGATCGATACACGATCACATATGAATGTTTGATGTTACGATTGCAACATTTGAAATCGTCAAAAATAATTAAGCATCTTGATTTATAATAATAGACGGATTAGTTTATACCGGTGTCGTTTTTTAATCAACACATATCTCTGGTGAATATACTTGCTTATGGTATTATTATTTACGATTCAGTTTTTGTATGTAATTACTTGAACTGTCGAATAACGCAGGATAACCGTGTATGATATTTTTCTTTAATAATTATTTATCGGAAGGTAACAAGTTCAAACTTTTGGATCACTCCCACCCTATTTTTTAAATATTCCGTTATATATATATTTTATACCTCAACATATCAAAATATACATATTTGAAATAACTAAATAATTATGTATTATTAATATTAATTAATAATATTTTAACCAAACATGTTATTTTATGTAACCAAGCATGCCAATATATTGTAATCAGATTTTTCATTTGATTAGTAATTTAATTTATTTGAAATTTTTGTATCAAATATTAATTGGGCATACTCGACATGTTATTTAATGTATTAATTAATTTTTCTAAGTTTTATTAAATGTTAACTAGATATGTTATTTGGATTTTTTTTATTTGGTGTTACTCTTCATAAAGAAATTCTAAATTGGTACCCCATAACCAAAATTATGAAAGAAGTGTCCACGTTGGACTATTTTGATAAAATCTCATGTACCAAACTAGTACACGGGATTTTACCCCGTGTATACCAATACACGAGATTTTATACCAATCTCGCATTTTGGACCAATACATAGGAAAAAAATCCCGTGTTTTGATTTTTTTATGTATAGATCTCAAAAAGTTATATGGATTCAAAAAAAACAATTTCTCGAATTGGACATCCGAGCACCAAGATATTGCTCTTCAAAGTTTTTTTTACATAATCTCTCAATTTGATTGTTTTTAATTTGAAAAAAATTCAAAAATAATAAAAAGGCACAAAAAACCATCCGAATTTTTATAAAAGAATTTTGAATATTTTAAATTTTTTGAAAAATAAAAAATCTAGTGACGGATTCATAAAAAATAAACAAAATCAAATTTCTGTAATAAAAATTAACAAAAGACGAGTTTTTTAGTAGTTTTTTTTGTATTCTTTTCAAATTTAAAAAATTTAAAAAATTCAAATTGAGAGATTATGTAAAAAAACATTGAATAACAATATCTTGGTGCTCGGATGTCCAATTCGAGAAATATTTTTTTGAATCCACATAACTTTTTGAGATCTATATATAAAAAACCAAAACACGGGATTTTTTCCCGTGTATTGGTCCAAAACGCGATATTTTACCAATGCACAGGATTTTAGCCCATTTTTTGCAAATGGTATAAAATCCCGTGTATTGGTATACACGGGATAAAATCTCGTGTAATGGTTCGGTACATGGGATTTTATCAAAACAGTCCAACAAGGACATTTGTTTCATAATTTTGGTTATGGAGTACCAAATTGATAATTTTGCATGAATAGTAACACAATTTAAAAAACAAATCCTGTTATTTAGACATAACTAGACATACAATACAATTATATGGTAACTAGGAATACCATCATATTCTAACGAGGCATATTATATCATAAATAAGTTCGACTATTTATTTTAATATTTATAAATTTTACTAGTTATTAGCGAGACATGTCATTAAACATAGTCGGCATGTCATTAGTCATAGTGGAACATGTTATTTTAACATAACCAAATATGCTATTAAATAAATTACCTTATTCATTATAATTTTTATTGAATATTAATTGAGTATGCCACTATAAATAGATGGACATGCCATTAGTTATAGCGGCGTTATTCATTCTTACCTAACTGGCCATGCCACTTAGAAAATAATATATTAATATATAATTTATTATCATTTTATCATAAATGGTGTCCAATTAGACATCAATAAGACATAGCCTGATGTGCAACTCAGATTCAGTGGGGATTAGTATTAGTACATATGGTGGGGAGTATGGTATAATTGGTATCATAGATTTTAATTAGTTACTAAAAAATAGGGAATCATTAAAAAGAAAATCACGTAATCCCTTAAATCTTGCCACTAAATTAGTAACCGACCAATATTCAAAAATTCAATACCTAAATTAATTAAACCTCCAAAATTACAGCCAAAATCATCGTCCATCATCCATTGACCATCCCCCATTAACAAACCATTGCCCCATTAACAAAAAACTCTCCCAACAAAATTAAAGAACACTGGAAACAAAATTAAAAAAAACTTCATTAACAAAAAATCTTCCTAACAAAATTAAAGAACATGTACCAATATTAAAAAATAAAGTAACAAAATTAAAAAACACATCTACTAATATTAAAGAACACAGGTACTAGTATTAAAAGAACATATGAACAAATATTAGAGAACATATGAACCAATATTAAAAAACACATATACTAATATTAAAGAACATAGGTACCAATATTACGAAATGTGAGTACCAATATTACGAAATGGGAGTACCAATATTATGAAATGGGAGTACCAATATTACGGTACGAGAGTACCAATATTAACGTACATGGTTACCAATATTATCGTACATAATACCAATATTACTAACGGGATATCAATATTATGTTGGTGTCTTTTCCTCTTTTGAGAGGCAGTAGTGAAAAGGCACGATGGTGCCATGGCTTGTATCATTTGGTTTTTTAACCAAATGGTGCATTCCACACTTGATTTGAAAAGACACAATTAGTTAATAATTAATTAAAAAGAAATAAATAAATAAAATTGACATGGCTTTTGGAAGTTTTTTGTTTATGATGTCCTTTGGACAATTTCAACATGTCCATTGGCATACTATAAATAGGAGACTCCATTTGCCATTTCAATCCATCCCAACAATTCATTGCATAAGCATTCATTAGCAATAATTGTTCTTCTCTCCTCCTCTCTTGACTCTGAAAGTTTCGGGTATATAAGGTTCGCCCGAAAGGTTCGAGAGTTATGTGCAACGATCTTGGAACTGCCCGAAATAGTCATTATATCTTGGGGACGATTATCGTAGCTCGTAGTGTACTGAAATATACGGGGCAATCTCGTCTTATGGAGAAAGTGTCCAACACTTGCCTCGACTACCTACGATCCTAATCAAGTACTCGTATCTGTACAAACAACAATCGTAAGACGAGATCGTACTTGAAGATGGCATCGAGTAGCACTGTTGCTCTGACCATAGATCTACGAACTATCCATACTGAAAGGCCAGCGAAGTTCAACAGTACCGAATTCAAGAGGTAGCAGCAGAAGATGACGTTCTACCTGACCACGCTCAACCTGGTACGGTTCCTAAAAGAGGATGCATCAAAGCTCGCGGAGAACGAGAAAGATCAATAAGTGATCAACGCCCTCGACACATGGAATCACAGTGACTTCCTCTGCCACAACTATGTCCTGAATAGACTAGAAGACATGCTCTATAATGTCTACACGATACACAAGACCACTAAAGAGCTGTGGAGTTCACTCAAAAAGAAGTATAAAACGGAGGATGCCCGGATGAAGAATTTTATCGTCAGGCAATTCCTCGACTTCAAGATGGTGGACTCCAAGAAGGTCATCGACTAAGTACAAGAATTGTAGCTAATCCTTCATGAGATCCATGCCAAAGGGATGCAACTCATCAAGTCCTTCCAAGTGGCCACGATGATTGAGAAGCTCCCCCCGCTCTGGAAGGACTTCAAGAACTACCTCAAGCATAAGAGGAAGGATATGAGCCTAGAAGACCTAATCATGAGGCTTCAGATTGAGGAAGACAACCGAAAGTCCAAAGTCAAGCAAGGCAAGGCCCCCTCTGAGAGCACCGTGAACCTCGCCGAAGGTAAAGGTGACAAGAAGAGGAAGAAGTCCGGGGACAAGCAGGAGTAGTAAGAACCAAAGAAAAGCAAGAATAAAAAGATCAAGGGTGCTTGCTACAACTATGGGAAACCCATGAAAATAGAGAATGGGAGGGTGAAAGATATTGGTGTTAGTCCACTTACCTAAATTGCCCTTAGTAAAGGCAAACTATTAGTCGTGCATATGTGCACACATTTTTCAAAGGCTAATCAATGCCTAAAATTTAGTCCTGCATGGATAGTATTCACCTACTAAGTTCTTTATCCAAGGATTTGGATTTGGTGTTATAGGTTTATTGGGCTGTAGCATCATTTTAAGCCACATTCAAGTCACTAGATCAACAAGAAAAATTAATTTGTTCATCTAACGACCCATGCAAATAGAGAACATTTTGTTCTTTTGAAAAAAAAAGGAAGAGTGTGAGAGGGAAGATGATGCATGTGTAAACATGCATTCATTTAGCTTTAGTTAGTCATATTTTCGTCATGTTTTAGGAAATGTTAAGTCGAGTCTTGTTTATATTTTATTTCATTTTTGTTTGATTAGTCAAGGAGAAGAATGTCTATTGTTTTATGTGTGTTTTGAAGGTGGTTGGAGCATACAAGGAGTTGGGCCAAAGATCGGTGGGCATAGGCGATGAGTCGGGCTAAAATCGGGGCAGATTGCTACCCCAGCATATGCTGGCCTAGCCAGCGTACATTGGGCTCATTCGGACAAGAAGAGGAGAAAAGGAGAGAGCTACCCCTGTGTATGCTGGGTAGAACGTTTGCCTCATTCGGACAAGAAGAGGAGAATAGGCAGAGAGCAACCCCAGCGTATGCTGGCCTACCCAGCGTACGCTGGCCTTCGATAGGGGATGTAAACAAATGTCTTACCAAACTTCCCACTTGTTTTGGTCTAACTTTGGAGATGGCAAGCATGAAGGAGGAGGACAAAAGGAAGGCTAGGGGGCAGAAAAATGGACTTGGAGGAGGTGAAGGAGATTGGAAAATTTAGAGTGAAAAAACCTCCAAGTTCTAGGTTTGGTTGTGTAGACTTTATTTTTGGTGTTGTTTTCGAGAATATTGTAAGAACGTTGGATTTGATACAATCAAGGTACTTTCATTTTCTTTGGTCACAAGTTTATCTTTATATTTGAAGTTCTTATTTAAGCTAGATCCAATGAATACTTGTTTAATGATCAAGGATGACAACTTGGTTTATATCATAGCCTTCATTCGTATATCAGAGAAAACTTGATATTGTTAATGAATCTAGGCCTGACAAACTTAGCCTCATAATTGATATTGAGATTCTAGCATAGAAGTATCAACAACCCAAATGATCGATTCGCTTAGCTTAAGATTTAAGAACACATCATCTAGTACTTGACAAACAAACTCTCTTTTCCCTGCGAAGATGATTCGATTTATCATTATATTACTTGTGCGATCGTGTATTCTTGCACGTATTTTGATCCAAGTTTGGACGCATTAGAAGAGAATACGAGGAAGGAGAAGGAAAGAAAGCCTAGAGACAAGCCACACCAGATAGCATCTCAATGACGGCAATGCATTAGATTTTCTCCTTTACTGATTGATGACAACATCGCTCCATAACTTCACCATCCTCATTGTTGTGTCAGTGCTGATAAATAATTTTGTCGATAATTTGTCGAGATAATGTAATGATTTACTTAGTTTATTTAATGATTTTCTTAATTATATTCAATGTTATTCTAATTTGTTCTATGGTTCTTTGTTCTCTTCATGAAGGCAGTGAATTGATAAGATTGATTCAATACTTTACTATGATCGATTTAATAGTTTGATATATTTGATTTAACATATTATCTAATAGCTTAGGAGGATTGCTTCAACGGTTTAATTCAATGGATTGATATATGTAGGTAAACTATTAAATATAACTCGTAGACTATTAAATATAATTGGAAAAATCATTGAATAATTTAGGCAAACTATCGATAAAATCAATGAAGTTATGATGCGACATGGCTGCGAAGATGCCAATGTGGGTAGAGTTTTGAAGTGATGCTGTCATGGAAGGACAAAAGAGAAAATTTAGTACATTATCATTGTCGAGATAGTCTTTACCTAAGAGGTTCTTTGAGTTCTGGAAGATCTGTGGGTTGTTCTTCTTTCTCTTTTCTCGTACTCCTCACTATTTATCTTTTCCTTTTTTTTAAAGGACAATAATACCCCTATCTATAAAAATACAAGACCGAATTGTACTAAGTATTTTAGCATCAAATCTAAACCCTTCACCCAATCCAAGTCCAATCAAAACTATAAGGTTATCAAACACATCATCCACAAATTTCTTACCATATTTAAATCTCCAAAAAAAGTACACCCTAGTCTCAATATATGCGTATTCCCCTTGGAGAATATGAGAGCTTTAATAGAGTATTGTCTTTGGAACCCTAATGCTTATTGGATCATGTAAGTATTCATAATACTCTAAGCTAGTTTCTGCTCATATAACCCAAAATTATATTGCAATCAAAATTATATTGCTTATTGGATCATGTAAGTACTTGATCAATTAGGAGGCTTTTCGTAATAGAAGAAATTGAAACAAATTGAATTGAAGAGAGTAGTAGTTGAACCGTTGGAGCACAAGCCACTAATAAGGAGAAAATGGGCATCAATTTGTAACTTAATTTGCCAGGGCCCTCATTAGTGCAAGAAAGGCGCTCATTGTTTTAAGACGTGTCAAGAAAAGATGAAAACTATTAAAAAAGAACTGACACAATAACAATTGGCTTCTTAGCGCTTATTAGAGGTAAAGTATAAAATGTTATATTTCAAAAGGCCTCCTGCAAAAATTTTGTTGTTTTGTTCAGATTCTTATTTTGAATTCTTTATTTGACTTAAATAATTTTTTTGTACTTTAGAATTTTTTAATTATATAAAGATGTATTACTTAGGTTATGTGACTCATATTCATTAATAAAAAATTCATATCTCATATGAAATGTAGTTATTAGGCCGAATGATCTTTGCTTCACATGAACAATGAAAACCATACAATTCTATAAATGGAGTAAGGTTTTTTTCAAACCACGAGGAGTAGGCTCTAGAGCACATTTTAGAATTACAACTTAAATTAGGTTGGTTTAGCTATTTTTATTACTTTTGGTGAGATAGATAATGACAAACTAAATTGTTAAAGATTAGAAACTATAGAGAAAATGGGCAAGGTAGCCATCATGCAACCTTCTCGGAATAGCTTCCCATGGACTTGTCTACGTACTTGGAGAACTTAGGTGAATCTAAGGCATAGTCCTTCACTTTCACTTCCTTAACACTACAAAACGTCTACCAGATTAAGTTCATCCCCATTGGGTATCCAAATTATAATTTATTAATCTTACTCAAGTTTACCCATGTCGCCCACTCGGACTTTCTAGATCACTCTTTATCTCACCATCATATGACCAACTAGTTAACTAGTTAGTGAGTTCCATGCTCTGGTTCCTAGCTAAATACTTTGGATCACACTAGAACATTTCACAAGTAGCTATG
This sequence comes from Hypericum perforatum, assembly GCA_012979155.1. Lineage (NCBI taxonomy): Eukaryota > Viridiplantae > Streptophyta > Magnoliopsida > Malpighiales > Hypericaceae > Hypericum > Hypericum perforatum. The sequence continues at coordinate 32,736 of SOPF01027232.1, read as the reverse complement.
GCCGCATTGATGTTCTCTCTCTTAACCTTAACATTAGGTTCGTAGAGCCAAAAGTATTATAACTCCAACTGATACTTTTTCTATCCTAAAATCTTATTCAAAAGCTAAGCCAATTGGGAAAACTAAAGGCATGCAACCTAAGAGATTTTCTTTCTTTATGCATTGTTCAGTGATCGTGGACTTTGAGCTATAAGTTTGCATTCTTCGACATGTGGTTACATTGTTCAACATCTTGACTTGGGGAGCCTCCACTCTCTTTTGTATGAACCGTTGATGTGGTTGGATGTTGATCAAATCTTTATCAAACATCTAAGGGGCTTAGAGTAATGGAAATCACCATTTGATGTCCGGCCCATCGTCCAACTCTTCTAAGAAAGCCTCTATTTTTCACCATAGTTTGACGTCGCCTAAATCTCCACCAAAGATTTCAAGGGGTCTGAAATAGATAAGGGCATCATTATATGCTATGCGGCAATTTTTTACATCTTTTCCATGTGTGTGTGCAAGTACCATAATGATGTACAAATTGAGTGTTGGAGAAATGGTTTTAACTAAGAGATTGACCCAATTGAGTGGGTAAATTTGAGCTAATTTGATTAGAAGTCACATCATTTAATTTTGGATATTTATAAAATACTTGCAGGAAAAATCATTCTTGGTGTGAATAAAGAATTAGCTTAAAGGTGATATGGTTACATGTCACGAAATTATGGTTTTGTGAGAATTGTTCCAAGTTCCAAGATCTTATCAGCTTAGAACTAGGCCATATTTGTTGAAGCGATTCTAGGCTCATAATATGTTAGACTTCCGTTTGGACAAACTCTAGTTCTAGAAATATTTTCTACTTTTAGATACCATTTAAATATAAATTTTCTACTTCTAGAGTCTATTTGAATGTAAAATCAAAAGTCAAAATTTTTTATCACGGATGGTTATTGATTCTTATTTCAAGGAAAATTTCTGAGTAGTTTCATTAGTCTAGTCTCTCCAATTTGTCACTCACATGATGTCTTTCTGCTCTTGAATTCATTGTATTAAATTTTAGTGGTATATCGATTGTACTCCATTTGATCGTCAATATACTGTAAATATTGCTATCTTGGTAAAATAAAATTTCATCTATTTTTCAAGAAAAATTGGTATCTTTATGCTCACTTTTGCATTAAAGATTAAGGGGTGCTCGGATATTTATTAGGCATTGAAGTTGTGAAAATATTTCTAAGCTGATAAGATTTTGGAACTTGGAATATAAATTTTCTACTTCTAGATTCTATTTGAATTTAAATTCAAAAGTCAAAAAATTTTATCACGGATGGTTATTGATTCTTATTTCAAGGAAAATTTCTGAGTAGTTTCATTAGTCTAGTCTATCCAATTTGTCACTCACATGATGTCTTTCTGCTCTTGAATTCATTGTATTAAATTTTAGTGTTATATCGATTGTACTCCATTTGATCGTCAATATATTGTAAATATTGCTATCTTGGTAAAATAAAATTTTATCTATTTTTCAAGAAAAATTGGTATCTTGATGCTCACTTTTGCATTAAAGATTAAGGGGTGCTCGAATATTTATTAGGCATTGAAGTTGTGAAAATATCAAATGGGTTGGTTCTAGAAGTACGTGCTTATATATTGAAGAGTTTGAAAAAGACAATTCATGTCCTTGTCAATTTCCAATAGAGCAAAACCTAAGAGGAGTGAAGGCAGTTGATTTCGGATATTTAGATGTTTGGTTAAGAGGTTGATATATTTAACTGTTACTCAGCTGAACATTGTCTATAAAGTTAATATTCTCAATCAGTTCATAAATAATCCAAATTAATATTCTCAGTCAATTCATAAATAATCCAAATGTTAAACATGTGCAGGTTGTTAATCGTGTTATAAGTTATCTGAAAACATTATTAGGTCAAGGCTTACTTTTAAATAATTTGACTGTTTAAGAGTTGATTGCTTATTGTGATGATGACTCGAGGCTGGGGTGGTTGTCTAATAATCCGACGTTCTTGCACATGATATTTTATTATCTTTGGCAGTTTGCTCGTTCATGGCAAAAAAAGCAACAGGTTGTCGTCTCATCATTAGCTAAATGAGAATATCGTGTTGTGGCTATAGCAATTAGTGAAGTTTTATGAATTTTTTTTTTATTCAAGGATTTGAATATTCATCTTCGTTGTTGTCATGACCTGAAAAAGGAAGTGACAAATGTTGGGAATAAATATCCCTAGGTACCAAACTTTTATTTCAATGAAAAATCCAAATTCGAAACATAATTTCAAATATAGTATTTGTCTTTAAAACAAAATATTAAAAGTTCATAACACGTGATGATGAAACGCAACAAAAAGCTCTCTCTAATCCCAAGCCAAATCCTCGCTCGAACAAACTGAACACATACGACTGACGTTGAATAAACTCAATAAGCAAAATTAATTTAAACATACTTTTATCGCAATCAAGCACTTAACACATATCCCTTAACCAACTAACACTTAGCCAACTAACACTTAACCAACTAACATAATAACTCACGAGCAGTGTTCTAGCCAACTACACTTAACCAACTACTTAGCCAACTAATCATTCACCTGTAGGTTCCATATCACATAACTTATAACAGAACTTATCATAAATCTTATCACATCTCTTAACCTCATACATATATGATTCGAAGCATTGCCAAAACTGAAACAAAACCAACTCATAATCAACCATCACATTAGGAAAATGAGTCTAAGTCAAAACCATCAAATCACACGAATCTGCAAATAATTCAAAATTTAGTAATCCTGAATTCAAATTTGATTTCAAAATTGAATCCGAATCTGAGTTCCCAATATTTGCATGTGTTCAGGCCTGAATCAGAATCCAATTTTAGTCAGAATCTAATTGTCATCAGAATCCAATTTTCTGTTAGAATCCGATTTTAGTCGGATTCCATTTCCAGATAGATTCTTATTTTAGTCAGACTCCAATTTCAGACAGACTCAAAAAGAAAATTCCACTTACCTGTTCTTGCCTAGTTAATGGCATTGCCAACTTGGAAAATCTTTCTACGAACTGACAATAGTACCCTGCCAAGCCCAGGAAGCTACATACATCAGACACATTTCTTGGTTGCTGCCACCCTACTACTGTCTCAGTCTTACTAGGATCTACAGACACTCCTTCCTTTGTTATATAACATGTCCCAAAAGGGCAAACTTGTCAATCCAAAACTTACACTTCTTCAATTTTGCATATAACTACTTCTTCTATTATATCTATAGTACCATCCTTAGGTGTCCTTCATTTCTTCCTTGCGAGAATATACTAAAATGTTATCTATAAATACCACCACACATTTGTCCAGATTGATTCATCAAGTCTATGAACTTTGCTGGTGCATTGGTCAATCTAAACGGCATAACTAGGAACTCATAATGTCCATATCTTGCACGGAATACCATCATGTTCATATCTTCATTCCTAATCTTTAACTTATGATAGCCCGAGCAGAGGTTAATTTTTTAGAAGCTGTGGCTCTTTTCAGTTGGTTGAATAGGTTGTCAATTCTGGGCAAGGGGTATTTATTCTTAATAATAAGCTTGTTTAACTCCTAGTAGTCTACACATATTCTCATGGAATCATCCTTCTTCTTACAAATAATATTGATGCCCCCTATAGTGAAATACTGGGTCTGATGAATTCCTTCTCTAGTAATTCTACCAGCTACACTTTAGCTCTTTTAGTTATGCTGGGGCCATATGGTATAGTGCCTTAGATACTAGCCTCACTCCGAGAATCAGCTCAATTTGGAACTCTACTTCATGATCTAGTGGTACCACTTGTACCTCCTTTGAAAGACATCTGGAAATTCTCTGGCGATTAAAATCTGGTCTAATGGAGTCACATTCCAAACATCCATTATGGAGGCCAAATAAGCCATTGCACCACCTCGTACCAGTCATATTGCTTCCATCATCAAAATTATTGATAAGGGTGATTTTGTGCTTTGACCTACATATGCGAATTCTTACTTTCCTGGTGGCCAAAACACCATAGTCTAGCATATGCAATCAATAGTAGCATACTGTCCTGCCAACCAATCCATTCCTAGTATGATATCGAAACCTATCATTCCCATTATTTGAAATTCTCCTTTGAGTTGATAACTTCTTATAGAGATATCATAATCATATTTTTGGTCTATAATAATGGTCTTCCTCAGTAGGGTTCTCACTACCAACTCTTCCTCACAAATACTTCTCAATAATTTATGTCTCTTCATAAAATGTTCAGCAATGAACGAGTGAGTTGCTCTAGAATCAAATAGTGTATTTATAGGACACCCAGATACTAAGAATTTACCTATGTCAGAGTTTTACATTTAACATTATATTCTCCTTTTGACGCATGTAATATACCAAAGAAGGAAATGGATTACTTGTCACTTCGTCTCTTTGCTTGTTTGCTTCAGTTTGGTTAAGAGCATAAACTTGTGCTGGGGCCCTTAGTGTAGGGTTCTCTCTTGTCAGAACATCGTGGCCATTGGAATTTATTGGTGTTAGGTCTATCGCATCTGAGGGTAAGTAGCTAATTGATGTCCCATCTTTCTAAATTTAAAGCATGCACCAGTAATCCATTTAAATTGCTCTTGAGTGTGGCATGTTTGTTTGCATCACTCATACTATGCACCCAAGTTTCTAGTGGGGTTTGGGTTGTAGGGTCTCTTAGCAGGTTTGGTTAGTTGGCCCTCTATATTTTGACCCCACTTTCTCTTTGTTGGCTCCTTATCCACCTTAAGTGTTATGGAGGACATCAAATTAGCTATTTTAAGAAAAATGAATGCATGAACATAGGTGGTTTGACTCTTTATTACCTAGTCCTCCACCTGTACCAGTTCTTTAGTACCAATGAAGCTAGGTAGTTTGACTATCTGAAATTCGTGGTATCTCTCAGTTGTTGATTGAGGATGCTACAATACTACTGGCTGAGGTGCAGTTGCTGTTTGTTGTTGTTAAACCAATAAACCCAAAATTTGTATAAGCACACCCTCAGTATTTAGTCCTTGAGGGTTCAGAGGGGGTGGTATAGTACCTCGGGGTGGTATAGTACCTGCATGCACATTGGTAGCAGCTTGTGCATCTGAGTCTGCATGCGTATTTGGGTCAGCATAGGCATTCGTGGTGGTAGCAGCCCGTGCATTTGTGGTAGTAGCTGGGTTAGCCATTTCTGT